>JAJSOF020000033.1:33194045-33254045 GCA_025594305.2 Periplaneta americana | reverse complement strand
CTTCTGAACTATGTTGAGGACACAACGTCCTGTCCAGGACATGGTGAAAGTTTCCTTCTTCCAAACGTAAATTCTAAAGACACCCTCGTACTGACAAAAGAACAGTAGCGGTCAAAGTCCTCACTTAAATTAAGTTGCTGTCAAGCATTTTATATTACTTCCGATGTGTGAAGTCAAGCCTTCAGAGAAATGAGGGATGGACTTTAGAGTCTGTTCCAAACTATAAAACTCAAACTTCACTGCTATTCACTTATTCAGTAGGTAATCACTACTGACCTATTTGGTTAGAAAATGATTTAACAGACCTATCGGTAAAGAAGAAATTAAAATGCATTCCAAATGATATAAAAGTTCTTCAAACTATTAAAAATGACCAAAAAACGCCGAAAAAATATGTTGTTGTTGTTGTTTTCTAATGCCAGGCGTTTGACAATAAAGTCATTTGACCTCTTGCACGCCAATATTTTTCAAAGATATTATCATGGCCAGCCACTAAAGCACAGATTTTGAGGTGTTCCGAATCCATTTCTTGGTTTGAGTTGCACAATGGGCAGTTAGGGAACTGATATATTCCAATTCTATGCAGGTGTTTGGCCAAACAATCACGGCCTGTTGCCAATCTAAATGCAGCTACAGACGATTTTCGTGGTAAATCGGGAATTAACTGTGGATTATTATGCAGAGAGTTCCATTTTTCCCCTTGAGATTGTGTTATCAAATTTTGTTTGTTGAAGTCTAAGTATGTAGATTTAATAAATCTTTTCACAGAGTAATACGTAGATTTAGTAACAGGCTTGTAAGTAGCAGTGCTGCCCTTCTTTGCTAAAGCATCCGCATTCTCGTTTTCCAGGATTCCACAATGGGATGGTATCCATTGGAATACAATTCTTTTATTGAGTGATATTAATTGAGAGAGCATTTTAGTTATTTCTGCTGTTTGAGATGAAGGTGTGTGTTTAGAGACTATTGATAGAATAGCTGCTTTGGAGTCTGACAATATAAATATTGCCGAAAAAATATAAAAATGACCTATTAGTTCAAAAACGTCAAAAAATGCAATATAAGAAATTACTTTTTTACTTTGATATTAACATAGAAAGGATTTCTATATTAATAGGCATCGTCCTAATGTGAAAAATAAGAAGATGGCTATTCATCAACATCCACCCCTACTTGTATCAAAGCTTAAATACTTAAAATATTGAAACTCTTCGATCGTTTTATCTTCCATTACAGCTTTTGATCTAGTAGGAATTTATTTTGAATCTTGCGTACACTACTTTTAACAATTGAATATAAGTAATTTATTAACTAACGGACTTACTCGTGTTAATTATGTAAGTTTGTGCGGCTTACAGCTGTTTCGGTGCTTCATCACACCATCCTCAGAGCCTATTAGATCTCGGCGTCATCTCGAACTTCTCTGCCTGTTATGTGGGTGCGTTTGTTTGTTGAAAGATGTTGAAAAGTGGAGTCAAATAGTGTGTGTGTACTGAAATTGTTGACACTACAAAGACATCTCAACACACAAAAAACACAAAAAAATAAATACGACCACACAGGTGTATACAAACTCACGTGTAATAGTTGCGACAAGTTCTACATTGGACAGACAGGCAGATCGTTCCAGACACGCTACAAAGAACACATTAAAGCAATAACCAGAGGACACAATTCATCTACATACGCCGATCACATCACCAATGCTAACCATACATACAATAACATAAATGTGGACATGGAAATCCTACACATACAACCCAAGAACCAAAAACTCTACACACTAGAACAATACGAAATATACAAACACACTAAAACACACCCCGATCAAATTCTCAACACACAGATCAATTTCAGTACAAACACACTATTTGATTCCACTTTTCAACACCTTTCAACAATCAAACGCACCCACATAACAGGCAGAGAAGTTCGACATGACGCCGAGATCTAGTAGGCTCTGAGGATGGTGTGATGAAGCACCGAAACAGCTGTAAGCCGCACAAATTTACATAATTAACACGAGTAAGTCCGCTAGTTAATCAATTACTTAGTAGGAATTCTTTGTACGAAAGCCATAACTTTAGTTTTAATAATGCTTATGGATATATTTAACTCATATTCTACACATAGCTGGCATAGAAAATGTATTGATATTAATTGAAGGTTATTTTCTGCTTTTATAACTTCAGTTTCAATATGTTCAGAAACGTAGGTGTTCTTATGATGAAATGAGACGTTAATACAGATTAAATTAAAACTTTTAAATCGTGGAATCCTTGTTGGATGACTGAAAGGGGATTATTGCATGACGAAACTCTGCAGTTACTGTGTTCACGCCACTAATAACTTCAACATGTCAGTTGTTGGGTTAAGGATCGTATGCTAAGTTCGTGTACTATTTACTGTACATGTGGAGATAAAATTAGCTGATTCTATGTTCAGAATTTCATTTACAGCGTGCAGGAACTCCGGTAATGTTAAGAAATTACACTGAAGCGTGGTTGTCGTCACATCCGCTAATCCCATAAAAGCCACATGAGCATAAGAGGAACTGTTTGTTTCTTTTACCCGACTCTTTCCCTTTGCCGTTTTCTGTCTCCTCTTTTTGTTGGCGGGAAAATTTATGAGGTCACAATTTCGTGTTTTTTAATAATTTATATAAAAGCATTTCCCTTGTCCTCGCTTCTTTTCTCATGTCGTCGTGGACTTATCTTTTTCCTCGTCTCCTATGACCTCAACTACTTTATAGAACCCATGAACGTCGTATTATTTGAGCCAGACTGCCTATAAACCGTGATCAATATCCCTTTATTAGTACAGCCTGCTTCAGCGCTAGCGTTACATTATTGAATGTGCGCGTCAGCTTCACAATTGAGCTTTGTTCACTGGAAATTAAAAAATTATATCACAAAGTTCACACGTACGTTCTCAGAAGTTTAACTTGTTCGATAATTCACTACCTTTGCCATGTTCTGAAAGATAGTATAGTTTATAGTTTTTCTTCAGTTACTATTTGATAGTCATAGGTACATAAAACTATTTATTTATTTATTTATTTATTTACTTATTTATTTATTTATTTATTTATTTACTTATTTATTATTTATTTATTTATTTTTATTTATTTATTCTACGTCTACCTTTCTGTCTCTCCTTTATTTGTCTATTTATCTGTTTGCCCGTTCGCCTGTCAGTCTGTTTGTCTATCTACCCACCCACCCAACTATCGTCTGTCCCTCCCACCCACCCACCCACCCACCCACCCACCCATCTATCTATCTGTCTGTCTGTCCGTCCGTCCGTCCACCCAACCTATCCAACCATCTGCCAATCTGTCTGTCCTATTTGTCCGTCTAGTTCTATCTGTCCGTCTAGTCCTGTAAATCCGTCTAGTCCTGTATGTCCATCTAGTCCTATATGTCCGTCTAGTCCTGTATATCCGTCTAGTCCTGTATGTCCATCTAGTCCTATCTGTCCGTCTAGTCCTGTATATCCGTCTAGTCCTGTATGTCCATGTAGTCCTATCTGTTCGTCTAGTCCTATATGTCCGTCTAGTCCTGTATATCCGTCTAGTCCTGTATGTCCATCTAGTCCTATCTCTCCATCTAGTCCTATATGTCCGTCTAGTCCTATATGTCCGTCTAGTCCTGTATATCCGTCTAGTCCTGTATGTCCATCTAGTCCTATCTCTCCATCTAGTCCTATATGTCCGTCTAGTCCTGTATATCCCTCTAGTCCTGTATGTCCATATAGTCCTATCTCTCCATCTAGTCCTATATGTCCGTCTAGTCCTATATGTCCGTCTAGCCCTGTATATCCGTCTAGTCCTGTATGTCCATCTAGTACTATCTGTCCATCTAGTCCTATCTCTCCATCTAGTCGTATATATCCGTCTAGTCCTATATGTCGTCTAATCCTATATGTCCGTCTAATCCTATATGTCCGTCTAGTCCTGTATATCCGTCTAGTCCTGTATGTCCATCTAGTCATATCTGTCCATCTAATCCTATATGTCGTCTAATCCTATATGTCCGTCTAGTCCTGTATATCCGTCTAGTCCTCTATGTCCATCTAGTCCTGTATGTCCATCTAGTCCTATATGTCCGTCTAGTCCTATATGTCGTCTAATCCTATATGTCCGTCTAGTCCTATCTGTCCATCTAGTCATATCTGTCCATCTAATCCTATATGTCCGTCTAGTCCTATATGTGCGTCTAGTCCTATTATAGCTATTTAATTCTGTTTTGTAGGTCTAATCCTATCCTGTCTGTCTTTCTAATTCTATGCAGTTCAATACATTGCATTCCAGTCTAGTTCAGTCAGGTCTAGGCTAGGCTAGTCTAGTCTAGTCTAGTCTAACCTATTTTCAGAATTACAAAGCATAGTACACATTGTCGAATGACTGTTCGTTATCCATCGAAGTTCAATGTGTCTCCATGTAAACAGTTACGGATGTTGTTGAAACCCATTAGAGTATTCTGTAATCAACATGTTACTAGACATAGCCTGTTATACAAATCTTGATGTACAATTTGAATTGTATTTTAATCCTCACTTAAAACCCTAAAATACATGCCCAAGAAATATAATTTTAGTTTAATTTATCCTTGAGTTACGAAGCGGAGTAGTGGTTAAGGCGTGACGCTGCAAAGCCGAAAGGTCGCATGTTCTATTCCCAATGGGGGTCATGGGTTTTCTCCATTGATCTAATACTTTCGGCCGCACTATGGCCCTGGGGCTTTTCAGCCCCTAACTTAACAGAACCGAGTGCCAGGGGCATTTCCGTGGGGGTAAAGGTGGTGTGCACGTAGGGCTGATATACCTACTGCAATTTCGTCTTAATGAGTTTGGCTTCAGCCTTCTAGTTTATCTTAAGGTGCGTACACACTTAGCGAACGAACAACGAACGAATGATGAAGCGAAATTTCGTTGTTCGTTCGCTATTTGGAGCAACGTACAAATCATCAGCAAATGGTCGGAAAACATTCACGTTCGCTGATTATCCGCAATAATGGCAGACGAAAATATAATTTTAGCAAGTGCAGCCGTTGTTATTATAGGCAGTTTAATAAAAAGAAAGTTAAAAACAAAAGGCGATGGTTTCAGACGCCACACTCTAAGAAAGTGCAATCAATATAGAGGCACTGACTTGCTTCATGATTTACGTCTAATGGAATCGGGACAGTTTCACAACTTCTGTCGCATTTCAGAAACAGACTTCGAAATATTACGTGCAAAATAGGGTCAAAATTTTCCAAGAAAGACACAGGCTGACAAAAAGCAATACCTATTCAGGAAAGGCTAGTATTAACACTTCGATATCTTGCTACAGGAGATTCGTATACAAGTTTAATGTATTTATTCAAAGTGTCGAAACAGCTGATTACCAGGATTGTTCCAGAAGTATGTACAGCTATAATTGAGGAACTGGAAGATTTTATTAAGGTACGACTGCAAGACAGGGGAAAGTTTCAATATAAGGATACATCACTGACAATAATTATCTTAAAATTCTAAAAAGAGAGATTTGTCTGTGTTTGTCGAATGCGCATCATGCTTACGAAAAGGCACTTTTCAGTGCCAATAATTTATTTTGTGTGTACTTTCGGTGCTGGACCCGGACTCACTTCACCGTCATTATCACCTTCATCTCATTCAGACGCTAAATAACCTTAGATGTTGATACAGCGTCGTAAAATAACCTAATAAAAAAAATTTATTTTGTGTGCACATGGTTGGAGCTTTGTTTTTTTTCTGGGCGTAAATTTGTCCAAAAGGAACGACATATGTTTATACGCGAACCAAGTTGACTCGTACACTTAATCACTCCCCATTCCAGATCTTTTTGTGGACTTCTGTCTTTCCCTCCGGAATGATGTCAGTAGGGACTCAGTTTTCTTTTTTTTTTTTTTTTACTTCTGCTCCCTACAATAAACAAAAAATATGTACCCACTGAAAGTAAATAAACAAAAATAATTTTTAAATTTTGCACGTGTTTGACTCGCCTACTTTACAGCTGAACATCTTTCCAATAGCTTCCCAAACATCACGTTTTCTTACTTTATTGGTGGTAAGTAGGATGCTTGGGATTCCATAAAGTTTCCTGCTCCCTATACGCATTAATAAGATTTATAACAGCGTCTTCCGTCCACTCCAGTTTCGACATCTTATTGGTGAAATTGAACTAAGCGCTGCGTTCTGCTACGAACTACAAGCTAGTGGCAAATCCCGTCCACAACGAATACCAACTTCCTTTGAAGTACCGACAAGCGATGGATCACTTCCGAAAGCAAACCAAACGATCGGTTTGCCTTTGCTGCGACGTACACATGTTCCGATTTCAATCAGCGAATGCGTTCGTTCGTTGTTCGTTCGCTAAGTGTGTACGCACCTTTAAGAGTTGAGAGCTTTCTCATAATTAGGCCCCGGGAAAAGTATTGCTATCAGCTTAGTATGCAACATAGCATACCTGCTTTGAGAGGGATGGGGTAAATAACGATGGACAGCGTGACGCTGGCAGTAGTACAGCTTGGTTCATGAGAAATGAAATAATACATGAAAGTCTCATTATCTGGCGTCCTTCTGACTAGTTTCCAGTGATTAGCTACGAAGCTTACAAAGTGCAATTCTAATTTACTCTTATTAAGAGAAAAAAAAATATTTTCTCAACTTCACTCTTTGTTTCATATGAAAGAATTTCTACCGCTTAGTCTAAAAAAGAATCTTATTCAGACGCTTGTATTGCCCCATTTTGATTATTGCGATTCCTTGCTAACTAATGTAAGTTCACTCTTAGCTGAGAGACTACAACGTGTTCATAATGTGTGCATACGATTCATCTGCAATACTCGTAAATTTGATCATATAACACCTTCCCTCCAGTTACTTTCATGGGTGCGTCTGAAGGAACGAAGAACAATACATTCACTGTCTCTTCTATTTAGAATCATGCATACTTCTACTCCGAATTATCTGTTATCGCGCTTTCAATTTCTTACAACTCTTCGAAACCGACATCAAGCACTTCTTTCTATCCCTCATCATAGAACGTCTCTATACTCATCCTCCTACACTGTAGAAATACCTCGTCTCTTGAATTCGCTACCTAATGATGTCAGGGACTGCCGGACTTTATCACAATTCAAAATTAAATTGGAAAATTTTGTCTTGTTTAATGCTTTTTAGATATTGCTAGAAGTTTTGATTTGTGTTTTTTTTTACTCCAGATTAAAATCGCAAGTTTCTTGTTTATGTTAGTTAATTAGGATACAATTAATTATACTTAATCATTCATTTAAAGTTTGTGTGACTGCAACATGTGTATATTTTTGTATGACTTGACTTCGTTTATAGTGTTTTTTTTTTTTCCTTTTTATTTCTGTTATTGTATTTGTATTCCTGGTGTTGTGGAAGAGAAGGCCTGATGGCCTTAACTACACCAGAATAAATAAATAAATAAATATTTCATTGTACTTGACATACTAGTAAAAATATTATTTACGTATTGATGCGTTGCAATGAACTATAATATGCATGTGCAAGACATGTATTCGGATAAAGTGTTTCGAGAAACTTAGCAGATTTCTTCATATAGCTTGCAGCATCTGTAACATAGAGTAACACATTTTCGAATTGCACACATGATGGCCATAGCAACTCCATAGCACTATCAAAAAGTCCACATATGGTGGAATAATTAACCCTCTCTAACACTTCACTCGTTAAGAGATAGGGTCTACAGCAACATTCCTCACTAAGGGCACCCACAACCACATTTGCAACGTGACATCCAACGGAGTCCATGCTTTCATCTATAGAAACCCACATCTTCTCATTTTGTAATTTACATTTCACGCAGATATTTCTCATATGCATGTTATGGGTAGACATAACGGCTCGGTTAGAAAAGCCAACGTACTATGGTAGGAACGATCATGATTTTAAAATCAAATGTAGGAAACAGAAAACGGATGTAGGTAAATTCTCATTTTTAAATAGAACTATAAATGATTGGAATGACCTACCTGCAGCGGTCTTTGAGGGCTGTCCTTCCTTAAGGAGATTCAAGAATAATTTAAAAAGTTGTATATAAAGTGAAAATTAAAATTAAGGTGACATTCAATTTTTTAAGGTAACATGTATTTATCTAGGCTGACGAGTTTATTTCCTTGGTTTGAATTGTAAATTATTTAAAACTAGCGTGTAAGAGAGCCTTAGACTAGAAATGTTTAGTTTAAATGTAGTTCTGTTTATAAGTATGCATAAGGATGTAATTATTTGACTTATTTGAACTGTTGTATCAGTGAAGCGAGGTGAGTCAGTGAAGTTATGGTTTTACAGTGCAGTGAACAGTTCCGATCAGTGATAATTTATAGCGTCAATGAAATGTGTTCTATAGTGTCAGTGAAATGTGTTACAGAGTGTCAGTGAAATGTGTGCTAAAGTGTCAGTGAAATGCGTCATAGTGCCACTACAGGGAATGAGATGAGAGTAAAGTGAAAGACTATTGAAACTTATGTAGGACCTATAGATAATTATGTAGGTTGTATTTTATTTTATGTTTTATTATTATTGTGTTAAATTGTATTGTGTATTATTATTGTATTATGTGTAAAATTGTATATGTGTTGTAAAATTGTATTGTGTATTGTAAATTTTATTGTGTATTGGTTATCATTTTATTGTGTATTGTTAATATTGTATATACCACTGCCACCGGGTGCTTGCCCACTTGCAGTGTAAATAAATACATACATACATACATACTCCTTCCGCAGTGTTTGTTCTTTAGGAATTTGTCTTCCAGTGTACTTTTCTAAAAAGCCACGGAGTTTCGCGTTTTCTAATTTGTTTAACGGAATATTTAAAGCAATAAACGCGTCACACATATCTTCGTAAAATGTTCGTTCAAGTAGTTGTGAAGGAGATTCCTGCTGTACCTTGCTTAAATTCTGTTGTCTGTTACATGCGAGTTTATGCTTATTGCTATTTATATGCTTCTTAACGTTGCATGCCATGTCGGCTGCCAATTTCACGTGACACAATTCACAAAACAGTTCATTACCATGGATGGAAAACACATGTTCTCCATATTGACGAACATATTTCCTTAGTTGCTTCTATCTTGCGTAATTCTGGTCTCGGCATTCTAAAGACCCGCGTCGATTGCTTTTGACTGTGTTGTACTAAGCTGCGCCGGCACTACTCCTACCTGCACAGTGATGCGTGCAAGAGTCCTCGGTTCATAAACATTAGCTATACTACAACGCGCGTTTCCCTGTAAGCAATACTTTTTCCGGGGCCTGCTCATAATATTGTTGATTTCACATATTAGCAGAATTTTCTTCTCACCCGCAGGTTTGGACCACGATCGACGCTGCGAGCCGCTGCCCACGCCGCTCCCTCGAGTGCGTTACGCAGCGAGGATATATTTTTAATGAGAGGTATGTGGGTACACGCTGATATTAAATTTACAACGTTCCAGTGTTTGATGACAACTGTCAGGTATATAACCCGCCTCACGGGCCAACAATTTGTATCACTAACAGCCTGTAGAGAGCGCGCGCACTATCAATGACATGACAGCGCATTTGGATACTTTATTATGGCCATCGGAGTAAATTTCCCAATAATTTGTTGTATTCACATTTTTCAGTCTGTCCACGTACAACCGTTTAAAGTGATGCAGACATCATGTTAAACTGAATGTCTGCACACAATTGCTGGCACATTAATTGCGTGTATTATAATTCTGCAATGCAATCATATCGAATGTGTAATATTTTCATCGTGTTATACGAGGGGGATCCAGGAAATAACGACCGTTTTGTTGTAATAATTAAAAAAATATATATTTATTTGAAAAAACAAAGTCTGGTACATAACTGAAGCTTCCTTTACTTCTCTACATAATCACCACCTACATTTAAACATTTGTCCTATCTGTTCACTAGCTTTAGAATTCCCGTGTTATACTCCTCTGCCGCCAGTTCATTAAGCCAGGTGTTCACTGTCTTCTTCAACTCTTCATCACTTCCAAAACGCGTACCACCCAGAAAGTCTTTCAGCTTAGTGAAAAGGTGAAAATCGCTAGGAGCAAGGTCTGGACTATAGGGCGGATGATCAAAGATTTCCCAACCGAATTGATCCAGCAATTCTCGAGTTGAAGCAGCAGTGTGCGGGCGGGCACAGATTTTGTGGTAGCCAAGATGTTGCGACACAATTTCACCAAGCAAAGAACGAGAAATGTCAGGAAAGGCAATATGCAATTCGTCGAGTGATGTGCGCCTGTCTTGTAAGATTTTGTCGTTCACTTTAGTCTTCAGGTCTTCTGTGATGAGTGATGGGCGTCCGGGTCGAGTTTCATCGTGGACATTTGTTCGCCCATTGTTGAACATTTCGCACCATTTTCTCACATTTCTTTCATTCATTACAGTATCACCATACACTTCTTTCAATTGCCGGTAAATTTCTGCAGATTTCAAATGTCGGGCATTCAAAAATCGAATCATACTCCTCACCTCACAGTCGGCGGGATTATCAATCACGTCGTTCATTTTGAAGTAACACAAAATGCACAATGGCGACTTGTTGCAACCAGTACTCACAACATTATGAGAACACATGTTAAGGAAGCCAGTTGACCTTCAAACAAGGAAGGGGAGTCAGCTGCGCGGCGGGTATGCGCGAACGGTCGTTATTTCCTGGATCCCCCTCGTATTTTAGCTTCAATAGCCCCCATTCTTTTAGGTGTTTGTGAATGTAAAATAGATTTTTATTGGTTTCTGCTAGTGCTAATGACAATAATTAACATACTTTTGCAAAAATGTAGCTTTATGTACTTTAAATACGTAATTTAATTAGAGGCATAGAGGTATTTCGTGTGGTTGGAAAAAACGGGAGGATATTAAGGGCTGGTAATATTTTTATTTATTTATTTATTTATTTATTTATTTATTTATTTATTTATTTATTTATTTATTTATTTATTTATTTATTTATTTATTTATTTATTTGTTTGTTTGTTTGTTTGTTTGTTTGCTTGCTTATTTATTTGTTTGTTTATTTGTTTGTTTGTTTGCTTGCTTGCTTGCTTGCTTGCTTATTTATTTATTTATTTATTTATTTATTTATTTATTTATTTATTTATTTATTTATTTATTTGTTTGTTTGTTTGTTTGTTTGTTTGTTTGTTTGTTTGCTTGCTTGCTTGCTTGCTTGCTTGCTTGCTTATTTATTTGTTTGTTTGTGTGTTTGTTTGTTTGCTTGCTTGCTTATTTATTTATTTATTTATTTATTTATTTATTTATTTATTTATTTATTTATTTATTTATTTATTTATTTATTTATTTATTTATTTATTTATTTATTTATTTATTTATTTATTTAATCTGACAAAATTAAGGCCATAATGCCTTCTCTTTCATCCTACCAGATAGCACATATAATAGTACATTATGCAACGAGCAATAATGAGAGTCATTAAGACGCGAGGATGTTTATGAAACGAGCGCAAGCGAGTTTCATAATTTTCATAGGAGCGTCTTAATCACCATTATAGGCAATTTTCGTACGACTTTTTACGCTCGACCATATTTCTAACTTGAAATTATTCATAACTTTCACGTTATCTTATGTGAATGGGAAGGGAACTGACCTTGTGCAATCTCGTGAATTGTGAGATGTGCGCAGACGCGAAAGTATTGATTTTTTCCACGAAACGAATGTCGACGACCTTAATGTAATCTCGTTAAACTTATTATAACCTTGAAATTGAATTCGACATTGAAAAACGAGATGACAAATTGAATTTATTTCAATATTATTTACAATTAACGCTAATTATTATAGTAACAGAACATAACCTTCTGTGACAGTATTGGATTTCCAGGCTGCGTGACGTTTTGCTAGTTGTCTTTCGATTGCATATCCGAGAATAATCGAAAACCTGAACTTTAATGAATAGGTGTGCTTTAGTAACATGCATTAAAGGACTGCTACCAGGTGTATTACATTTCGGCATGGTCGAGCATAAATACAAAAAAGAAATACAAACACTGATGAAAATAATGCAAATTAAGTTAAAGCCCTATAGAGGGTCAACAGGGTCAAAAGGACACTATAGAGTTCTCATCGAGCTAATACAATAAAAAAAAGGAAAGAAAATATAGCAATGATGATAGTGATAACTGATAATAATAATAATAATAATAATAATAATAATAATAATAATAATAATATAATAATAAATACATTACATATTAATTGTCAATTTTACAAGAGCATTGTTGCAGTATTTACTATATTTCATGGGTTAAACCGTAGTTGCGCAACCTGACAGATGTTCAACAAGCAATTCCATGAACTAGAATATGATTTTTAAATTTAAATTTGAATTTTGATATTGTCCGACAGTCTCTGACATGGTCAGGAGAGAATTCCAGAGACGTGGAATCGATATGCTGAAAGATGATGAGTAGAAGGATGTTCTGTGCAGAGGAATAGAGAGAAGGTACATGTTCCGGGTTCGAGGTAGTGAAAGGTAAACGCCGTTTAAACCTTACGTTCAGTTTAAACTCAAAATTTTCGTTCTGCTTTGTATTATAAACCTTAACTACCAGTTAATCTTGAGTTAGCTTGAGTTTAACTTGATCGATAGTCTTCTGCCATTTAAACTGCAGTTAAATGCTCAACAGTGCAAGATGCGGGCTTCCGCTATACACATGCACAAGATAAATGTTTTCCAAAAACTTATGAGTGACGGTGAGGAAGTGATCAATATTACTGAACGACCACAACGACCAATGCGTTACTTTTGCAGGCTCGAGGTATTCTTGCATTCTTTTGATTCAAACTCGTCTATGCTCTTCGAAAAAAAAAAAAAAAGCAAGTTTAAACTTTCCAACAGTAGACACATTTTTCCTTCACATTTTTTTTTTTTAATTTCATCCAGTTCAACGAAAAACCTCTAAAAATGAATTCACGATCCATCTGTCACTTACGTAATTCGTAATTGTTTTGAGCTTTTTTTCGGAAAATACTGAAAAACTGTTGTTTAAAATTGTGGAAACTTAATTGCTAGTCAGTATTTGTCCATAATACGTAGCTAAATTTTGCACGAGTTCTTTAATACTCTGCAGTTAATCAAATTTCTTTTTGTCATGTGATGTAGACATAAATCAAGTTTCGTTACAAATCCGCTGATTTTATCTCTGGCTGTTGTTATGTAAACATCTTTGTCTTGTAAATTAATATTCAAACGGTCTTACTAATAAAAACTCTATATACAGACGTTTAACTGTCTTATACAATGAATACCTCGTTTATAAGTCGTGTGTAAATTCCTTACTAATAACTAATACATACGTCGTGTATAACAGTAAAACCGTTACACAGCTACGTCATAGTTTCGTCATTACTTCATTACGAAAGATAATAGAATATTTGAGATTCTCTATTGCATCCGGTAGAGAGCTCTGGTGTGCCGTGTTAAGTATCGATAGTACAACTAGCTCTGATCGATTACCACGCTATATTTTGGTCAAAGAGTACAAGCTATAGCAATATTATTCTAATAATTCTATGCTCTTTGGTTTGTTCTTCTGTGATTACAGTGCAACCATCATCATAAAATGACAGTCGATACGAACAGCTGTTAGAGGGGTGGCCATTTTTTCTCTCTTAAACAAGGGGTTTCGTGTATATAACTACTGCAAAGCAATTTCCATGTATAGTTACAGGCTGTTTATACATCCACCGCTTATGCATGGTTTATTAGTAACGTTTTCTCTCCCTTCTCTGCATAAGTCTCGTAAAAAAACTATACACGGTTTATTAGTAAGACCGAAAGTGTTTAAGTATTCGAAAACATAAGCAAGAAAGACCAATCTAAGAAATCAAAGAGAATTATTGTGAAATAGGTTTGCATATTCTGATTTACCGACTTGCATATACCGGTAGAATAAAAGTTCTGCTCTTAACTGTAAAACTCTTTTCAATCCATCACTCCACGAAATCTCGAAATCTTTCCTACTTTCGCATGATAAAGAATATTTTCATATAACTAACCGATTTCTTCGGGGCAGAAGAAAATATCAGATGGACGACATTAAGATATATGGATCATATGCGGAGACTAAGAAGAAGGTAGAAAATAGGGAAGATTGGAGAAAGCTGGGTTTGTAGTGAAAGACCTGCCCTTGGGCAGAATACTGATTGAGTAAATGAATGAATATATTCTAGGAAATAAAATTAATTTATATTAACGTTGTATCAGATTAGCTTTTTATAATGACTTGACAACTCTTAAATACCATTCCAGTAGAATGTATTTTTTTACCGTCCGTAATATTTTTTTTTTTATGTCCTACCTAAACACGATTCTTTCCGATTACAGGGGACTTGTTTCGAGTGTTATCTAAGTAGATAGATAGATAAGCGCATTTATTGATGCATAATAAATTATACAAACTCATGTACACAAGATCCTTCGCACGAGCCCGTACGGCCATTCGTGCTGTAACTATGCACAGTTTGAATCTTCAAAATGAACATAATACCTACTAACAATAAAATAGTAAAACAACAGTTATTATTATTACTACTACTATTATTATTATTATTATTATTATTATTATTATTATTATTATCACCGTTATCATTAATTATCATAATTACAACTAATCTAACTTCATACCAAATTTCACAAAAATAATAAAAATAAAATAAATGTAAGATATGAAAGGAAAAAAAACACACACACACAATGAAACATATAACAAATAATCCAAATAATAAATATAAAGGTAATACATTAAGAAACATACACACGCAATAAAAAACAAATAGAGAAAAAAGACACAATAAATACAAAAAGAACATCCCCTAATTACCTCATTCGCTCAGTGTTAATACTACTCATTATAACACTAATAAATAACTTTTCCGCTTATTTCCTCGGTCTCCTCCCCTTGGGTCAGTTCCACCCTCAGCTGTCAGATAGGTAAGCATTTGCTTTCTCCTATATCGACGAAGTACTGTAATGAAATAGTCTCTCTGTGGCGTACTGTCACCTGGACCCACGCACAGTGCGACACTGACTCTATTGTCGCAGCCTCTCTTCTTTTCGTCGCCCAGTTCTTCCGAAGTGAGGCTTGTCTATTGTGCATCTGTAGGTTAATTGAGTGATCGATCGGTCTTATCCATCAATTAACACCAATAATGGCCTTGAAGTGTAGGCGCATGGATCTCTGAAAGGGACGCATCGAAACAGAAATCCCAAAACTCTTTGTTTGACACGAGTTCGCACATTTTTACCAAAGTGTAAAATCGAGTCAAATATAATCTAGCGAATCTTACTGAGTTATTTCTTCGTCTATTTGTAACAGTTCCGCGTTTAAGAAGTATCTGGCTCTCGGTTATTTTGTTGAGTGATTTTTGTAACTGAATAGGTATAAATTGGCTTCTTCCTTTGCTATTAATGAATAAATAATTCACATTTCTTCGTATTCAAGTAAAAATAGGGATGAAAAGGTTATCCTACTTATTGGGATAGTAGTATAGAGCGTCAAAAGGAAAATATCAATGACAAAGGAAGCTTTAATTCAAAAGGGAGTATCTTATGCGGACCTCTGGAGAAAGGACTAAGGAATAGACTAGATAAGTACTTTGACAGGTTTCCCAAAAACAAGGAATTGTAAGTACCTATAATCAAATACAAATAGTTATGTAAAGGGATGGGCGTGTAGTGCCTCATAATGACTGTAGGGATGTATTGTCATCTCTTGATAATCTACACATAGAAATGAAAACAATATCAAGAGAGTTCTAGAATGTTATTTCCAAATGAATGTGGAAAGAAATTATCCTCTGAGATATCAGAAATATTTGAAAATAATTTTTACAAATTTTTGTCAGAAAGCACTCATGGGCTTAGAAATAAGTTAATTAATTGCTTTCTAAAACACAGTATGAATGTGGAAGGTGTTTGCAATAGCTGCAGAAAATTGCTGGTATACAAGTATTTCAGTGTCCTTATAAAGGCACATGTAAAAAAAAAATAATTTGTAACTTTGAAAAGCTGCAAAAATGTAAAATTGAAGAATATAAGACATAGCTAATATATAGTGTTTAGTAAACTGTTCTTGTACATTTTATGTTATATTATTGACTAAGACCACGCCGTACACGAGCGTGGCTCTTACGGTAGTGGCTAGAAACATTTTTGTTTTATAAATTTAATTTGTACTCACTAGCTAGCTAGTTAAATAAATAAATAAAATAAAATATGAATGCAATGTAAATTTATTGTACAAATTAAATAAATACTAAATGATTTCTTTCAAATGAGTAGGTAGGCCTAATCTCTATTCATTTTTCTAGTAATTTTCTCTCCAGCCCGTTTCTTCATTAAAGCGCAGATTTCATTTTACAATTCATATAGAAGATAAGGGTACAAAAATAAAAAGAAAAACTTTGACCTTATTTATTATTACGTTTCTTAAATATGAAAGTAACATTTCTCTTTACGACTAAATATAGCCTATGTATTTGTTCTCATAGCGAACCACTAGATGGCATTGGCGCTGCTTCGCTAACAGTATGCGTGTTATTAGTCATTTCTTTCCACTATTGTAGTAGTAATCTGTTTGATCTAACCCATGTTCATATGACACTTTATGCTCAAAATGACCTACAGAACTGAATCCTAAAGCGCTGGTCACTTAGTGAATCACCCTGTATTCTTTCTTTTCATGCCTTACCATGTAACTTGCAACATTTTTCAATGATATACCTTATTTTGTATAATATTCTGTGTTGTATCAAGTTCAATGTGTCAGATTTTTAAAATAAAATACAGTAGAACCTCTATTATCCGTGGTAATGAAGGGGGTGGACTGAACGATTAATCGAAAAAGTCGGATAATCCATATCATAGAAGACTTTCATAAATTAAATGTTGCATAATGCAGTTTCGTAATTTTCTCCGTGGTCATGTGTTTTAACATATTAGGTAGAGGATCAGAAGTTTTAAGTATAATAACTCTGTTGGAAAGAGTGGGTGAAGAAAGAATAATGCTGAAACTGATCAGGAAGAGAAAAAGGAATTGTCTGGGTCACTGGCTGAGAAGAAACTGCCTACTGAAGGATTCACTGAAAGGAATGGTGAACGGGAGAAGATTTCGGGGCAGAAGAAGATATCAAATAATAGACGGCATTAAGATATATGGATCATATGCGGAGACTAAGAGGAAGGCAGAAAATAGGAAAGACTGGAAGATGCTGGGTTTGCAGTGACAGAATACTATGAATGAATGAATGTCAATGACGGGTTTCTAAGGGTCAAGAAAACTTTCTATGATGGATTTCCGTGGAAAGATAGGAAAAGTATAGGTCTTATGTTATATATTTAAGGGGAGGCAAAGGTGAAATTTTCGAACAAAACTGAGGAAAAAATGAAAATTTGGTTTTTTCCATTTTTATTATCTTTATGCTTGACCATGCCGAAATGTACTAATTATACATCTGGTAGCAGTCCTTTAATGCATGTCATTAAAGTACACCTACTCATTAAAGTACAGGTCTTCAGCCAATGATAACTCAGCTTACATGTGTTCAGCCAATGACAAGTCATCTTTGTACCGTTATATAACCGCAAGTATCGATTATTCTCGGATATGCAATCGAAAGAGAATTAGCGAAAAGTCACGAAGGTTGGAAATCCAATACTGTCGCGGAAGGTTATGTTCTGTTACTATAATAATTAGCGTTAATTGTAAATGATATTCAAATAAATTAAATTTGTCATCTCGTTTTTCATTGTCGAATTCAATAATCAAGGTTATAATATTATAATATTATCAAGTTTAACGGGACTACGTCAAGGTCAATGACATTATTGTTCCTCGGAAAAAATCAATACTGTCGCGTCTGCGCACATCTCACAATTCACTGCCTAGAACAAGGTCACTTCCGATCTTGTCAGATACAAATAAAATGTATACATCTGAATACCGGTAATTTCAAGTTAGAAATATGGTCGAGCATAAAAAGTCGTATGAAATTCGCCTATAATGGTAATTAAGAAGCTCGTATGAAAATTATGAAACTCGCTTGCGCTCGTTTCATAAATATCCATACTCGATTCTTAATTACTATCATTATAGGCTCGTTGCATAATGTAATATTATTTCATATTCCGATGTTAGTTTTTTGATTTTGTGCCCTTTAAAAGTATAAAATTAAAACCAAGATAACTGTATTGCTATATCATTCCCATAATAAACCAATACTTATCATTATTTATATACCTTCTCTGAACATATAAATAAAAAGAAATATTGAAAATTTCTTACAATATGGTGCATGGAGCATTTTATATCAAACGATATAAAGTTTTATAAAATTATTAATATTTACAGAACTATTGTACTTAGAAAGTTGAAACTTGGTATGTCCATTACTAATAACATACTTAGTATCCATGATCAATTTCAAACAAATCGGATAAATTTTGCGGATTTTGAAATATTTACCTCTGCCTCCCCTTAAGTAATTTATACACTTTATTCTTGTTTTTTTATTAAATCTCTCATAGTTAACTCTAATCTCGTATTCCGATGTGAGATGAACCACAGTTCCTCTTTTCCAAAACCAATCAATTAAATGGACTTCCCTTCGATACTTAGCACAACATATATTCTTTTCGCACTACTGGAAATTAAACAGGTCACTCGAACAGTAGACCATATTGTGTAAGGGCAAAGGCTTGTTATATCACTCTCTATAAAAAATACGTACTAATGTATTGTGTAGTAGGGTAAACTGTTGTACCTTTAAACACTTTTCACATTTCATTTTTTTAATTTTGGAAAATGAAATTTTTTTAATGAAAAAATGCTTGAAATAATTATTGAAGATTCTTTTACAACTTCCTGTATGTATGTTCCTGTTTTACCATCTATTAAGGATGGAAAAAATAAAATGAAGGGATATGTAATGTGTTCAAAGGTACAACAGGTTCGCGTACCTTGGAACATTCCCTCTTGTAAGTTGGAACACATGACATATAGGTGGGAATATAGCTGTAAAAACTGGCAATCATATTTAAAATGTATTTGCCATCATAAACCAGAGCAGGCTTCTCTGATTGAGATTTTATTTCCTGGAAGAGCAATAACTGATTCAACAGCTTTCTTCAAGGCATCCGGATCAACTGGAGGGCCTCTTAACTCCGGACTTACTTTGTGACATGATCTTAAAAGAAAAACAGAAACGGGTAGTATCGTGTACTTCGGAACATGTTCCATGGTACAAGAAGTTTTGTGTTCAAAGGTACAAGAGGGTGCACGTTTAAACAAATATGGCTCCCAAAACTAGAGATTCGAATAAATCATGGAAATTAAAATATGTTATTACTCACCAGATGATAGGGATCATACTGTACTTCAAAGATATTAACAAATACAATCTGGTTTCGTGTTAGAAAACATATATCAATGAACGAAATGTTTGCTTGTGGTACTAAGAAAAATTCTTATGTCCACGGAACTCACACTTTACAATAAATCAAACTGAAACTACGACCAGAGCTACTTAGCGGCTTTCTCTACAATCTACTTCAGTTTGAGTCCTCTAGGTAGCAGCAAAAATTAAAAAAACAAAAAATGTTCAAAGGTACACTATGCTAAAGGTACAACAGTCTCCCCTACTCAATACTTTTTCTGCAACAAAAAAAGGGAAATTATTAAATAAGTATATAATAAATTTTCAATCTTAAGACATATCAACATGCAAATGTTTATTTGCTATTTAGTAAGATATATGAACGTTTTCGCCGTTTGGGGCATCATCAGATATAACGAAAACATATAATCTGAACCTATAATAATAATAATAAATTATCCAAATAACAAGAATAAAGAACAATGTATGTATGCAATGCATGAGATTCATGAGCTTTATGTGAAATGTGAAATAATACAGGATAATTGTTGATATAATCTTTAGATTTGAAATTGAATTGGACGGATATTTTATACATACAGCTCATGTTACAAATAAAATATACAATTATGATTAAAATTTGTCAATAATGTTAAAATTTATAATGATGATTGATAAAATAGATTTTAAGAATAGTCATTAGTTGAGAATTGTCGTAGGGTATACGTTAATTTGCGTAGATGATGTTCGTGTGTTATGTATGTATTTCATCTGAAAATTGAGATGGAGAAATAATAATAAGTGCAAAATATATGCAAGTTGTTATATAGAGACACGGATAATTATTATAAGACTACTTACTGAAAAACGTGCTAATGAACTAAATGTTATTTTATGTCGGAGAATTACTGTTTCAATTTATTATCTGACTGGATGACATCTTATTGATTATAAATGACTGTTACGTGCAATCAGATTTGTTGAGATATTATTTGAAATGAATGCTCGTTGGTTATGGATGTCGTAGAGTATACGATGATTTTCGTAGTGGATAAATCGTAAGTTAAGTATGAATTTCAATCATTCACTGAAAGTTAAGTAGAGAAAATCAACATTATAAATTCGTAATAATTAGATGAGCTATAATACCAAATATATGCAAGTGATTTAAGGCAGCGATAATAATGCATTGCATACATACATTGTTCTTTATTCTTGTTATTTGCATAATTTATTATTATTATTATTATTATTATTATTATTATTATTATTATTATTATTATTATTATTATTATTATTATAGGTTCAGATTATATGTTTTTGTTATATCTGAAGTTGCCCCAAACGGCGAAAACGTTCATATATCTTATTAAATAGCAAATAAACATTTGCAAGTTGATATGTCTTAAGATTCAAAATTTATTATATACTAGCCGTACCCGTGCCCTCCGCTGCACCCGTTAGAAATAAATATAAAGTAATTACATAATTAAAATAGAACATTTGATCCAGGGAACATTCGTTTATTATGTTACTTAATTTAAATTGTATTTGCATAATTAAAATGCGATCATTTTGATCCAGAGACCACTCATTTGGTCATAAAAATTATTTTAGAAAGTACAGGAAACGAATGTACAAAATAGCCTATCAAGTTTTCTGTGCATAAGAAGCTATTTTAATCTTACCTGTCCTCGATTCACTCAGAAGTTACTGTAATAACATTATAGCATTATGTCCATCTAGAGAAACTACACTTTCCAATGGTGAATTAATAATTAATTATACAAATCGGTTAATTTAGCTTCCGATATTACTTCATACAAATACAGAAACATTATCTGTAGGCTATCTTTCATAGCTTTCGATTGTTGCTGTCCAAGGCCCCTTATAGACGAAGTCATTTATTTTTTAATTCATTACACGGCCTTAGATCGCAGTTATTTTAATTTTAAAACTCATTTATCTCATTAAATATCAGTCCTATCAAAATTTTTCATGGAATAAAACTTATCGGAAATTATTTTTAAAGAAACTTTTGTTATGTAACATTTTTCACAGAAATCAATAATACGCGAGATATTTCGATTTATTTAATTCAGGCCCCCTTATAACCCCTCCCTTTTAAACAATGTATTTTGAATGCCATATAGCCTAAAATCTAAGTTACAACGAACTTAATTTATATTCCAATTTTCATCGAAATCCGTTCATCCATTATCGCCTGAAAAGGTAACAAACATACAGACAGACAGACAGACAGACATACAAACAAAAATTTCAAAAAAGCGATTTTTGGTTTCAGGGTGGTTAATTATATATGTTAGGACCAATTATTTTTGGAAAATCGAAAATTACCAGAAAAATTTCGGCTACAGATTTATTATTAGTATAGATTTATTTAATAATTCACTAGGCATATTGAAATATAAAAATGAATTGTAAAAAAAAAAGGGAAAGAATGACAGATGGATAATCACAATCAACTAACTAACTTCTCCGCTCTGTTAATTTAGGGAATTGTTAAAGAGTCTGGCAACGTGCGCTCGTGTGATCGCGACTACGTCCGTCGGTTTAACACTGTCTATATAACACACGGGCCGCGGTTGTCTCTGGACGGTCTGCAGCATTTCCTCGGCCAGGGGGGTGAGAGCGCCATAACCTATGTTTTGTGGGCTGTATTTGACACCAGGGCTGCTCAATGATACGGTCTGTCTACTCGAGACGAGCCCCTCTGTGCGGTCTCCGTGGTGGCATAAAAATGTCGCCACTAGAAGACAGTAATACACTTAACTGCTCTCGCTCTACCGTGACGTGGTACAAGTGTGTACGTGTGTGTGTTTCTTTTATTGCGAAGATATTGGATAAGTTGTCAGAGGGCAGCTCACTTCTTCTGTATTAATAAATTAATTTGCCACGACACTGCTACGAAAACGGGCAAGAGGACTTCTTGAAGACTAACAGATGTTAAGTTTTTATTACACATCACTATGGCTCAGGCGTATCTCAGTTATATGAAGAATTCTTATGAAAGAGACTGCTAACTGAAATTTTAGATAACAAAAATGATGTGAAGTACTTTTCTTTTATTTTGGTCCGGTCTGTCAGTTTGCTCCTTTGCCACATCGTCATTTCGATTAATTTTTTTCAGCAACCAGCGTTATGTTTTATGTTACTGTTATTAGCAAAATAAATACATAAACTACAAAAAAAAATCGTAATAACAGTAAGAGCGAAATGTAGGTGTGTTTAGATACTTGTAAGCCTAAGAGTTAAACAATTACAATTTAGAGTTAAATAAGAAATTTTGGAAGAAAATGTATATATTAATAGCACATTATGCAACGAGCCTATAATGGTAGTAATTAAGACGCGAGTATGTTTATGAAACGAGCGCAAGCGACTTTCATAATTTTCATACGAGCGTCTTAATTACCTTTATAATCAAGTTTCATACGACTTTTTATGCTCGACCATATTCCTAACTTGAAATTATTCATAAGTATCCATGTTATTCTTATCTGACTGAGAAGCGGAACTGACCTTGTGCAATGCCTCGTAAATTGTGAGATGTGCGCAGACGCGAAAGTATTGATTTTTTCCGAGAAACAAATGTCGACATTGACCTTGATATAATCTAGAGAGTAAAATAAACATTAATCTTGATATAACCTTGAAATTGAATTAGACATTGAAAAACGAGATGACAGATTGAATTTATTTGGATATTATTTACAATTAACGCTAATTATTATAGTAACAGAACTGACTTTATTTCAAATATAGGTGATTTATTGTGCAATTGGTGAAATCTCGCGCTAGTTGTCTTTCGATTACATATCCGAGAATAATCGATACTTGCGCTTTCATATTGCTACAATGGTATTTTCTGATTGGTGGAACACCTGAACTTTAATAAATAGGTATACTTTAATGAGGTCCATTAAAGGGCTGCTACCAGGTGTATAATTATTACATTTCGGCATGGTCGAGCATAAAAATAATAATAATAATATTCTACAAAAGTTATATTTGAAGAAAGATCATATTATAGAGATGAAAAGCAGATTTTTGACAATCGGTTTTTTAAAGTAGTCTATGTCTGACACCCTCTTTACACTATGTACATTAGAATACGCTATTTTACTGTGTCCACTATTATAAAGAATATAGGCTTACATATCGAACATATATTCACACTACTATACACTATTTACAAAATAAGTAGGCTATAGTATTATTAAATAAAATACCTTGCATTACAATACACAAAACTGTACATTATAGTGTAAATAATGTTTGATCAAAGTAGATCTACATTTTTATGACAATTTAAATTTCGGAATATGTATGATAAGAACTTTCTTGTGTTAAATTTTAACGTACCTTGTTAACATGTTTCGATCTATTTTGGGTTATCTTCCGAAGATGACCCAAAATAGGTCGGAACATGTTAACAAGTTCTTATCATACATATTCCGAAGTGATACAGTGTTAAAAGTTATGTAATCAAGATGTACAATTTAAATAGTAAAAATAGCGATTTTAGTGTACACCGTGTAAATAATATAAATTGTAAGTGTTAGTGTAATTGTTAAAGTAGTCCTTGTTTTGTTCTGCCCAACTTGACCAAATAGAAGTCGCGTGAGCAACCAGTAAAGTATTTTTATCCTGCCAATGGTCTGAGAGGCCTCATTTCTACAGCTTCTTTCTTTTCTTTTGTTTTTCAGTTGAAGTCCAAACCTCAAATCGATATACTAATGATAGTATGATAAGTACAGGGACATCATTTTATTTTTACTTGCATTTTTATTGTACCTGCATTTCTGAATGTACTTCACTCTCACCCCTTCACTAATGTCCTTGCTCCCGTCAGACACACAAACTTACGGCCGCTGTTGCATTCGAAGTCTTCAAGCAGTGAAGTAAACACTGCAGTGTATAGTGTATTTCATAAATATGATTGCGTTTTCTATAGAAGAAAGAACCTATATTAATAATATCGTACTAAAAAATTATATTCAAGAAACGATAAATTCAATTTCAGAGAATATGCTTCAAAATGTTTTTAATAATATGCGTAAAGAATTGAAGCCTGCATTGTAATGAACGGCAACCATTTTCAGCAACTTGTTTAAAAATTCAGATTAGCTTATTTTGAATTGAGGTGGCTAGAAGCAAAGGAATGCTAGTGACATTTGTAATGACATGAGTTAAGTGCATCCAGTGTAAGCTAAAGTATCTAAAATTTTAGTGGCAAAGGGATATTTTAATCGCATCACACATTAAAATTTAAATAAAAATTTCACCGGTTTTACGAAAGCTTAAATATGTAAACCCCATTTTCTCAAAAGTACCTTAAGTGCACTTACAGTCCTTTACTTATGAGCCCCTCAATTTAAATGCACTCTCTATATTGTATGTTAACATCAATAATTAATATGCTAAATAAAGTAGACATTACATAACGAACATAGCCGCCTAAAAGTTGAGTTTTTGAAAAAATGTTACTACTCTACTGTATTTTGATAAATTCTGTAAAAGTGATGATCAAATTGAAAATCGTAATATCGTATTTCCCTACAACATAAATGGATACACTACTTTTCTCTCCTCCTATACCTAGTAAAATGATTTGTTTACATATTGCACTAGTAACATCAAACTCCTGTAATGGAAGGGGGCAACAGTGTTTCCGAGTATAGCCAGGTTAATGTTAAAAATGTTGGTAAAAATAAAGTGATGTCCCTGTACTTTATAAAATTTTTAAATTGTTTCCTTTCTAACTTTATTACAAAGTGTTCTTTTAATAGTTCCACCAGCTGATGGAATTTAAAAAGTTTCATTTCTACACCAGATGTTCTGTCATATTATGTAATACAGCCAAGGTAATTAAAATTGTTAACTTGTTTCGTAGGCTCATTATTTATAATCATTTTTTTTATTATTGTTTTCGTTTTCTTTGTCGATATCTTAAGATAATATGTGTTGATATGGAAACTTACTTCTAAATGTGGCATAAAATGTTAATATGATTCGGTTTAAAACCTTATAAATAATTGATCATGGTCGATACGAGAGTATATATCTCTTCTAAAGGACTCAGTTTCTAAACGTTCAATGAATTCCACAATTACAGAAACCCGTTATTTCTCTAATGTGATTCTGATGTTTTTGTTCTAATGAAAGTTCTCAGTGACTGGATTTGAGACCAGAGACCATGACAAGAATGATAATTATCTCAGGAGAAAAAGAAAAATCCTGAAAGAGATGAAGAAGGGAAGAAAATGTTAGCGGAGCGAGGGGTAAATTTCTGCTCTATGAGAAGTCTTGCTATATAGGTTTAACCGAGTGCAAAAAGGGGGAGGCAGATCTTCCATCCTCTTCCTCCAAGGATAGAAGAGTTTCGCGTCATTTGACGTCTCTCGCAGTCACTAAAACTGTGTCTCCTGGCTTCCTCTGGGCTAAACAAGGTATATAATAGAAATTTGCATTGAGAGCAACTCTTCTACGGTGTTTTTAATGCCATTTTCGCGAGAAGGCAGCAGCATCAAGCGGTTTTACGCATCTCTGAAATCCAATATCAAAAACACGAAATTGCTGCCAGGATTGTGGATAGCCACTACACACACAGCAAGTCAGAAAGTTAAATTTTTGGAATGAAGATTGGAGTGGATGTAACTGAGTGCGATGAGCAAGATGAAAGCGAAGTTGAACGAGAAAAGTGCTGGGTGACTGGGGGATGGGGTGCTAAGAAAATGAGAAAAAGAGGAGATGAGAAGGAAGTTATGAAGAAAAGGCTTGTGCGGAAGGGGTGCATAGCCAGTGGTGAACGAACGTTGCTTCTGGTGAGTTAATCATTTATGAAAAATTCATGGAGCTATCTCACCCATTCTCTCAGCGCCAGGAATCCAGAACAGGAATGGCCAGGTGCAGGGAAATGTGTTTGTTTCTTTGTTTCTCTTTTGTTTTTGTTGTTTTTTCCTTTATCACTGGAGTGGGAGAAGTTAGTAAGACATTACAAATTGAAAAACATGTAGTGCATTTTTAATAGTAAATCGACCCATATGAATCGCCAGCACACGCGTTTGGATATATTTTACCCCAACAATATTCAAAAGCACTTTCAACAGTGACTAAATGTTTTTATTGTCTTCATATTCAAGGTGCGAATTAACGGGGGCGATGGGAGAATTTCCCCCCTGTTGGAAAGTTATCCCCCTCTAATAAATTTATACTTACATCCCTGCCAGGGATAACTTCTATCCCCCCTCACAGAATATAATTGTTTTAACACGAGTATACTTTATAAGGTAAGCGTTCACTACATCGTATCGCACTCATCGGACGAATCGCACGGATCAGAAAAAGACAATCTTTGCTGTAATTGTTATGTAACCGTGTTCACTACATCGTATCGCACGCATCGCCTCTCGGCAAATCCGTCCACGTTTCTCGGATGAGCAACTTTTCCGATGCGTGCGATCATGGCCTCCTTTAATAAGTCAATTTTAATTGCTCAACTGCTACTATTACGTTGTGCCATGTTCAGTGTCGCGTCAAAATGGCAGACGGAAAACTTATTTCGCGTGTAGAAAATTGCAAATAATTATATAATTTGAGGCGTTCCCATTACAGTAATCAAGTCATTTCTTACATATATATTATGTAACCAATATTTCTTTCGTTTCTTCCTCTTCCATTAAGACGCATGAAGCAATTACAAATTCTTATTCGCTAACAGACGTAATTAATAGACCTAACCTCAAACTCCTCTGTTTTCAGTAATGTCAATATCGTACGACGCCATGTTTTAAACAGCTTATAGGGGAATCCGATGAGGCGATGAGGTGGAGCCGTTACAGTGAACGCACTGCACTTAAAATATCCAATGCGTGCGATTCGTACGAGGAGTGCGATACGATGTAGTGAACGCTTACCTATAAAGTACAGTACAAAGTAAACAAAAAAAATAATATTGATGTATTATCATCACTGGCAAGCTGACAAAAATCAATAACTTAGGAATTACAGATCTTATCTTAAGCCTGTCCATGGATATAATTATTATTATGATCAAGATGCAAGACAAGCAGCTCAGTGCAACCCAGCGTTGAGCCGTATCGAATGAGGATAATAATAATTTTATGTATGGTATTCTCTATCTAACAATCTATCCCTCCCTCATTTGAAATCTTAATTCGCACCCTGTTCATATTTATAGTACTGCTCAAACAAATATTGTGCATTGTTGTGACATATTATTGGTGTAGTTCCATTTTAGTTTCTAGTGTTCTCAGGTTGGGGTGAAGTTTTATCCCACGAGTGTATTTATTTAAAGTAAAATAATTTCACTTTAAAAATCTCAAGATAAGGGGACTGTATTTACACCCATACTTTCAACTCAATGGCAAAATAAAATCCACAAACTTGGCAAATTAATAATAATAATTGACTTGATGATGACTATGTAGAGTATATTGAAGAAGATGAACATGATAGCAATAATGATTATTTATGAGATAGTGGCCACAACAGTATATCAGGACTAGAATACATGGAAACTGATGATGATGGTGATTTATGAAGATGAAGATGATTATATAATACATAATGTAGGTAAGGATGGTCATTCCTGGCAAAAAAATTAACCTTCTCGAGACAGGAGAACAGATCATTCATCTACTTGACAGCAACGGAAATGCTCGTGAAGCCAAATTACCATTTGAAGTTTGTTTTTTTCCTTATTTATGATGACATTATAGAAGTCACTGTGAATTCCACAAATATCTATACACATTTAATTATAGGACGATTCAGCCAGGAACATAATGCTTTATCATCAAATCCAGCAGAAATAAAGGTACTTAGAACTCTTGTACTTTGTTGGGAGCGTAAAATGTTACCTTCAAAACGCCAAAGATCTCTGGGCTAAAGATAGGACAGGTAGCTCAAGAAAGTCATTCAATGGTCATTGTGGAAGCTACCCGAGGAGTAAAGTTCGTAAAACTATGAACAACAAGCATTGATTGCTAACTGAATATTTCGAAGGAAAACGGGAAAGTGTTTGAGAGGAATAATATATTTTGGAAGGGCGGGAAGGGACAAGCTTCAGCATTCCAGCTAATGCGATATATTATTGCAGCAAAGCAATTTTCTGTATTGCACTATGCGCACATGACTTCATTACTAAATAATCAATTGCAATGCGATCCAATTCACGGATAATCCGACCACTGACTTTTCCTCCTTTCGCGTTTCGGTGCAGATGACCAACGAAACACAAAAGAGCACTCTGGCACGCAGAATTGTGGTCAGTGATCTACGTAACTCGGTTTACTCCAGGGGTTAACAAGCCACTGTGCCATTGTCATTGCCAACAACAGTAACAGCAAGTAAAATTTTGGCATAGGAATTTGCCCAAGGCATTATAATATTATTTTAGTTGACAGTATCTTTAATTGCGTCAAAATACAACGTGGTCGACAACAAGAAGTATAATTTTGACGTAGAAAAATGTCCAAGACATTATAGTATTATTATAAAGATGCCCAAGACATTACAGCATTATTTTATTTGATGGAATTTTCAATACGTGGGCTAATAACACAGGTACGATGTCAACATAGAAAGATGCCCATTATAGTATTATTCGAAACATGCCAAAGCCATTATAGTATTATTTCATTCGACGGAGTTTTCAGTAGCGTCAAAATACGTGGGCATAGAAATATGCCCAAGGTATTAAATTGTTTCAACAATCTCGAAATACAACGTGAGCTAACAAGGATAATTAAGTATAAGTTTGGCATAGAAAGATTATTTCATTTGCCCAAAAATACGTGACATTATAGTTTCGACATTATTTCATTTGAATAAGAATAATTAAGAAAGTTTGGCAACGCCAAAATATAGTATTATTTCATTTAACGGAATTTTCAACGGGCTGTTAACAATAGGTACAGTTTCGACATTAGAAATATTCCCAAGGCATTAATTTATTGTTTCAACAATTTATTGTTTCGAAATACAACGTGAGCTAATAAGAATAATTAAGTATAAGTTTGGCAAAGAAAGATGCCCAAGACATTATAGTATTATTTCATTTAACGGAATTTTCAACGCCAAAATACGTAAGGCTGTTAACAATAGGTACAGTTTCGGCATAGAAATATGCCAAGGCATTAAATTATTGTTTCAACAATCTCGAAATACAACGTGGGTTAACAAGAATAATTAAGTATAATTTTGGTATAGGAAGCTAATAAGAATTTCAATTTTCCGACACCAAAATACGTATAAGGTTTTCGGCATAGAAATATGCCATTAATTTATTGTTTCAAGACAACGTTAATAAGAATAATTAAGTATTACTTCATTTGATTTGAAACGCCAAAATACAAAATATTTTCAACGGACATTATAGTATTATTTCCAAAATACGTTTTGGCATAGAAATATAAGGCATTAATTTTGTTTCAATAATCTCGGCTAATTAAGTTAACAATTATAGTATTATTTCATGGTACAGTTTTGGCAGTTTCGGAAATATGTTCAAGACATTAAATTATTGTTTCAATAATCTCGAAATACAACATGGGCTAACAAGAATAATTAAGTATAATTTTGGTAAAGGAAGCTGCCTAAGACATTATAGTATTATTTCATTTTTCCAACGCCAAAATACGAAACAATTACAGTTTCGGCATAGAAATATGTTCAAGACATTAAATTATTGTTTCAATAATCAAAATAATTAAGTATAATTTTGGTAAAGGAAGCTGCGTAAGACATTATAGTATTATTTCATATGACGGAATTTCCAACGTTAATAGGTACAGTTTCGGCATAGAAATATGTTCAAGACATTAAATTATTGTTTCAACAATCTCGAAATACAACGTGGGTTAACAAGAATAATTAAGTATAATTTTGGTACATTTGACGGAATTTCCGACGCCAAAATACGTTTCGGCATAGAAATTTGTTCAAGACATTAAATTATTGTTTCAACAATCTCGAAATACAACGTGGGTTAACAAGAATAATTAAGTATAATTTTGGTATAGGAAGATGCCTAAGACATTATAGTATTATTTCATTTAACGGAATTTCCGACACCAAAATACGGGGGCTGTTAACAATAGGTACAGTTTCGACATAGAAATATGCCCAAGGCATTAATTTATTGTTTCAACAATCTCGAAATACAACGTGAGCTAATAAGAATAATTAAGTATAAGTTTGGCATGCCCAAGACATTATAGTATTACTCAGAAAGATGCCTCGAAATACAACGTGGGCTAAGACATTATAGTATTAAATACAACATGGGCTAACAAGAATAATTAAGTATAATTTTGGTAAAGGAAGCTGCCTAAGACATTATAGTATTATTTCATATGACGGAATTTCCAACGCCAAAATACGTAGGCTGTTAACAATAGGTACAGTTTCGGCATAGAAATATGTTCAAGACATTAAATTATTGTTTCAATAATCTCGAAATACTAATTAAGTATAATTTTGGTAAAGGAAGCTGCCTAAGACATGATTTTTCATATGACGGAATTTTCAACGCCAAAATACAGTTTCGGCAGGCTTAAATTATTGTTAACAATCTCGTAGGTACAGTTTTGGCCTAAGACATTATAGAAATATTTCCGCCCAAAATACGGGCATTAATTTATTGTTTCAACAATCTCGAAATACAACGTGGGCTAACAAGAATAATTAAGTATAAGTTTGGCATAGAAGATGCCCAAGACATTATAGTATTATTTCATTTGACGGAATTTTCAACGCCAAAATACGTAGGCTGTTAACAATAGGTACAGTTTCGGCATAGAAATATGCCCAAGGCATTAATTTATTGTTTCAACAATCTCGAAATACAACGTGAGCTAATAAGAATAATTAAGTATAAGTTTGGCATAGAAAGATGCCCAAGACATTATAGTATTACTTGATTTGACGGAATTTTCAACGCCAAAATACGTAGGCTGTTAACAGTAGGTACAGTTTTGGCATAGAAATATGCCATTAAGTTTCAACAATCTCGAAATACAACGTGAGCTAATAAGAATAATTAAGTATAAGTTTGGCATAGAAAGATGCCCAAGATTATTACTTGATTTGACGGAATTTTCAACGCCAAAATACGTAGGCTGTTAACTGTAGGTACAGTTTTGGCATAGAAATATGCCCAAGGCATTGATTTATTGTTCCAACAATCTCGAAATACAACGATTTATCAAACAAGAATAATTAAGTATTTTGGCATAGAAAGATGCTCGAAATACAACGTGGGTTAACAAGAGTAACATCATCATCTCTATTGCAAATAATCCAATTATATTATTTGCCTTCAACAATTAACTTTCTTTTTTCTTTAATATTTCAAATCACATTATACTGTACATGTTTATTGTATTCAAGACCCTTGTGGTTACTCAAATTCTTCGAGCTGATGTCTTTAATGAATAAATAAAATAATTTGGTATAGGAAGATGCCCAAGACTTTATGATATTATTTTATTTTACAGCAACTTCAACTGCGTCAATATATAAAGTTGGCCGACAACAATAAGTATAATTTTGGCACATAAAGATGCCCAAGATATTATGGTATTACTTTCATTTGACGGAATTTTCAACAGCGTCAAAATACAACAGGGGCTAATAACAATGCGTACAATTTCGGCATAGGAAGGTGCCCAAAGCATTAAATCACTGTTTCAACAATCTCGAAATACAACATGAGCTGACAAGAATAATTATAATTTTGATATAGGAGGATGTTCAATGTATTATAGTATTATTTTATTTGAAAATATCTTTCATTGCGTCAAAATACAACGTAGTCGACAACAAGAAGTTTAATTTTGGCATAGAAAAATGTCCAAGACATTATAGTATTATTAGAAAGATGCCCAAGACATTACAGTATTATTTCATTTGACGGAATTTTCAATAGCGTCAAAATACGTGGACTAATAACACAGGTACAATAATTTCAGCATATAAATATACCCAAGACTTTATAGTATTAGTATAAAGATGCCAAATACATAGTATTATTTCACTTGACGGAATTTTCAATAGCGTCAAAATACGTGGGCTAATAACACAGGTACAATTTCAGCATAGAAATATGCCCAAGACATTAAATTATTGTTTCAACAATCTCAAAATACAACATGAGCTAATAAGAATAATTAAGTACAAATTTGGCATAGAAAGATGCCCAAGACATTATAGTATTATTTTATTTTACAGCATCTTCAACTGCGTCAAAATGTAAAGTTGGCCGACAACAAGAAGTATAATTTTGGTACGTATATAAAGATGCTCAAGACATTATGGTATTACTTTCATTTGACGGAATTTCCTACAGCGTCAAAATACAACGTGGGCTAATAACAATGCGTACAATTTCGGCATAGAAAGGTGTCCAAAGCATTAAATCACTGTTTCAGCAATCTCGAAATACAACATGAGCTAACAAGAATAATTATAATTTTGATATAGGAGGATATTCAAGGCATTATAGCATTTTTGACAGCATTTTCAACAGCGCTGAAATACGTCCACTAACAACAAATACAATATAGATATGGTAACATGCCTAAGACTGTAATATATTTTGACGGCATTTTTCATATACGTGGGCCTTCAACAACAACAGCAGCAGCAACAACAACGACAAAAATATAATTTTGACGCAAGAAAATACCCTTTGTATTACAGTATTTTCATAATATTTCAATTGACGAAGCTCTCAACAGCACCGAAATTTTTCTTGGGCGATAAATAGCAGACAGTGCTTGGGATAGTAGTTTTTACATGTCGTAAAGCTACATCACGGAGCTTTATTTTTAAGAAGATTTTTTGCCATCGCTCCGCTTTCAGGCGGGGTTGTGTTCCTGCACAGACTGTACGCGTTCCATCCATCGTGACACAGACCAAAAGAAACACAGTTTAAAATCACTGTGATCTGTGTCCCCTTCTTTACAGATCTCGGAAAGTGTGGCAGGAATGACGACAGGGAAGGCGAAATGTCGAAACAAACTTTTTGAACTGTGAGTGGCGGGGATCTATGTTAACCTTGATGTCAACAACCTGGTACCGCCCCAGCCCTGTTCTACACGCGATTGCACTGTCAGAATGCACCCCCAGCGTCAGCTAGATGTCCAACATAGATAATTCAAACGGGAACGGGCCGATAAACCAATGTTTCGTCTTTGAGGAGCGAAAGAGATAATGGACTATATGCCAAAGTTTAAGATTTTTACCAATATAGAGTCATTAACTATGAAAACTATAATTTTAATATAAGGAACGTATCTCGCTAATGATGGTTTTAAAGCAGCGGTGGCGAAAAAGTGATCGTGCGCCGAGCCACTGTGTAACCTGCAACGTTTTTTATGTTTATTTTAGTAGGTTATTTTACGACGCTTTATCAACAGCTTAGGTTATTTAGCGTCTGAATGAGATGAAGGTGATAATGCCGGTGAAATGAGTCCGGGGTCCAGCACCGAAAGTTACCCAGCATTTGCTCATATTGGTTTGAGGGAAAACCCCGGAAAAAACCTCAACCAGGTAACTTGCCCCGACCGGGAATCGAACCCGGGCCACCTGGTTTCGCGGCTAGACGCGCTAACCGTTACTCCACAGGTGTGGACACCTGCAACGTGCATAGCACCTATGGAGGGAGGCGGACAGCCGAAGGGGAAGTGAAGCAACTGTCTAACTTATTAACGGATTTTCATTTTCCTTACGTCAAGCACTTGAATATAATTTTATACATTACAAGGCTACAATAGTAATATGCGTTACAAGAGCGGTATGTTGAAGTTTTCATGTTCGAGGAAAAGTCTGAAGAAGCGAACGTAGTTGAACTTTTTTAATTTCCGAGAATTGAAAGAAAACATACCGCTCGTGTATCGTACATTATTTTGTGCGAAGATCGTTTATTACGTACCTGAAAGAGGAATTTCTAATTAGTTGCAATGAAATCTCCATCTTTGTTTCTGTTCAATGACGCCAAATTTGGAAAACAAAAATATCTATCTTCAACATTGTTGCTTTAAAATGTTTTCTGTGTTTACTGTACTCCAGCAGGCCGTGATATACGTCTGTCTTTTTTTCCCCCAGTCTATAAATGCGAAGTTAAAACAAACGGTAAGGTTATGTAATGATTTAGAGTTTACTTAATTTTTGCAAATATTTAAAAACAATAATTAACACTGCAATTTAGGTGAAATTGCAGTGGTAAGTTTCCAATTTATAATTATTACTATATTGAACGTCTCTAAAAATAATATGTTAAAAGCCTAAAGCAGTAAAATCAATATGTCACTTAGGCGGTAAGAAGAGGGAAATTGTTATGTGTGTTTGGTTGGGAATACTGAATGTGGAATTTTAGACTTACCGCAGATTGGTTTTGTGCGGAAACCAAGCAAATACGCACGATCTCGCACAAACTAATGTTTAGTACGTGTAACGAAGAAAGAAATGAACAATAAATTAACAATATCACAACCTAAAATTAACTGTCTTCAGAAAGTCTCTGCGACAGAGTTTCAAAATCGGGAATTATGTCACTTACTGCCAGTCGTAGTTGATCACGAAGGTATTTGTCTGTCAGTCGTGATCTAAATTTGGTTTTTACTATTTTAATTGTTGAAAATGATTTTTCGCAAACGTAAGTTGTAGCGAACATGGCTTCAACAGAGCAAGCGAAAGAACGAAGCTTCGGATATTTATTTTTTAGCAAAGATTTGAAAGTTCAACATTTGTCAAGTCCTTACATCTAGCTTTCATTTGACATCATATAGTAAATCACTGAGTTCAAATTGAAGAGCTAACCGCATTATTCGTACATCTGCTGAAAAAGGGTCGACGTACAGAGATGATGATGGTGATGATGATGATGATGATTATGACAACAATAACACTTAACCTTTTAATGTTTCATCAGTAACATGTAGTATAATGCCGTTTTATGTTTTACAACCGTTTTCCTCGTAATACTTATGAAGAAATCATACATTTAATATTCTCATCATATTGACAGCCAAAAAAAAAAATGCGTCCTCCCATCCTACTTTGAGCTTTCATACATGGTTTCGAGAGAGACATATGCCACTCGCAGGTCAGAAACAAATGCAAATGGAACGGAGTTTGACTCCAGCGAGTGAGAGGGTGGGGGTTGGCGGAGGTTAGAAGCAAGCGAAATGCACAGCTATCACTGCGAGCCACAATGTCTCGCGAGTCACGTTCTCGCCACGGCTGTTTTAAAGGAATAGATGTAATCTTGTTATATGTAGAACTTGATTAAACGAACACAACCTTCACACTTTTCGTAGATTTCGAGAAAGCCAGTGAATATATAGGTACCAGTAAAGAAATTATAGGAAACAATATAGTTAACAGAAATAATTAAGAAGCTTATAAAGTAATTAAATACCAATTTCAAATCCAAAATTATGTTTGATGAAGTTTTCTCGAGGAGTTCTTCGATTTAAAATGCTCCGCCAAAGATATTATTACCAACATTATTCAAAATATGTTGAGAAGCCGTTCTTCCAAAGTGGAAGAAGAAATGCGTAATATGGATTATTTTTTCTTCATTCTTGTATACACTCTTTTAACACTTATATAATCACTGATTAACTGTTAAGTTATTTAAATTAATAAGTAACGACTTCACTGTGTTGTAGCCTATCGTTATAGGCTATTCGGTATCCCGTGAAATGTACCTGCGCGTCAGGGGAATAAAAATGTGGACTGAGAAGATTCTCTCCCTCGCTACTCTTCTACTCGTAGCGAGCGAGCTCACTTACCCCCACCACAAAATTCTTAATTATATGCTATGGCACACGCAAGCATTTGGTTTCACGAGATAACGAATGACCGATAACATTGTAAATAATGATGTTATTGTACCTGATTGACTAGTTTCAATCTTGTTTTTATCATCTGCTGAATTTGGGTTTTCTATAACATGCGACACTGATTTTTTTTTTTTTTTTTTTTTTGACGAAACAAGTGAGAAAATTGTTTAATTTCCAGAGGGAAGGTAGTTTTGAATGTGAAGAATTCATATAAGACGTCACTTGGCTTGAAAATACATTAGGAACAAACAACTTAAAGTCTAGTTCAGAGTAGATAAATTATGAAATACATGTGCAACGTCACGCATGTCGCAATGCGAAAGGACAGGGATCCTTTCAATTTGCAGATTCAGAATTCACGGCGTCTCTCCTGGCGGTCTTCACCTGCCTTGTCATAGAACAACAGATGACAGAGTCTTCTCGACTCCTTCTGCACTGCGAAATGACAGTTAATTTCAATATGCAGATCTAAACCAGCTATCTTCTCGTCCCGTCACGTGATCATTCTGATCACATTTCCGTCCCCCTCGCATATGTGGTACCTAAGAGGTTACGTCCACTTTCGGTTTTCCCCTTCAAAATTTTCTAGAGCTCCTTCAGTGGAGCAGCTCAACCCGGAGTGAGACAAGTGGCCAACAGGCTTGGAGCTCACATATTTAGTTTCGTACAGCCCCCAACCCCGTGCAAGGACGCGTTTTGCGTACCTTTTAAATTTTTTCCTCCATATTCTCTTCTCTTTTTCGATTTTCGAAAATACATTAGAAAATAGCTAAAAATTATAAAGATGTGATATGTTTAGGTAACTTAAAAGTGATTATTTAACATGTGCCCCTAATTTGAAATTGTTTGTAAAATATCATTAGCTTATTCTTGAGATTTAAGTGCAAAAAAATATTACAGATAAAGAATGAACTATTCAGGAGTGTCATTTATTTAATTAGCTGATATTCTGAAGCTAAGAATGTGTTGTGAACTCCATAATTGCTTCGTACAGAATTTTTTTTTTTCGATTTATAACTACAAAATTATATTTTCTTACGCATTTATCACAACAATTGTTACAAATCACGCCACTTCTGTAAATTCTTTAAGACTGTACACTAGGATGCATAAATAATTAAACTGTAAACAATCAGATTCCTAAAATCGTATAATTTGTAACAATTTTTGTGATAAGTGCTGAAGAATGATGTCATTTTTAGCTAAAAATTGAAAAACAAAACCTGTACAGAGCAACTGACAACACATTTTTAGCTTCCGAAGAGTAGCCAATTAAAGATATTTCTAAATAGTTAGTTCTCAATTTATTTTGTAATAATCTTTTACCCTTAAAACTAAAGAAAATAAAAGGTATTTTTAAAAACAACTTCAAATTAATGTAACTTTGAAAATATTGAGATTAGGACAACTGTTTATATGACATTTTTTGATCAGAATGTCTTCGGAAATAACCTCCTTAAGTGACGGTAAATCCTCGTGAATCACTCTGTATAATGCCAAAAGTAACAAAAATTAATTCATTATGAAACAGTAAGTATGATGACATTACTTTTCGAATGCCCCAGTGTTACCCATCAGTTACTTTCTGCAATGAAAAGCTTACTATTCAATATAAGTAACCGAGGGCAACGGGAATAATTTTTGTCTCCGTCAGAGGTCTGCATCGGACGTTTTCGCTCGATCGCCAAGTAGTTCACAGCATAATCCGATAGGTAGCGCACATGCATGATGGGTAAAATTGTCACGAGCGATAAATCCTCGAACGGTATAAGCCGAGCGTTAGACATTCGTTCTTGTTATAGTGTTGAACTGTGTAGTAACATCATAGATGTTTATCATTTCAAAACTTTGCAGTGTTTAACTAACCTCTCCATAGTACAACTACAAAACTTGCTTTAAAATGTTAAAGTAAATAGACTTTTATGCTTTCACATAAGCCGTCTTAATTGAATATGACAAAGATAGTTAAATGGTAAAACTTAGGCTGTGCTATAAGTTGTTGCTTATAACTTTTTTTACGCGTGATCATAAAATTGCTACTTTAAATTGCTTCTATTTCATATTCGCCCGAATCTAGTACGACGCGAATAAAATACGACCCCAAATTTTCAGATGTTGTGTACGGAAAAATAAAATATCTCAGTATAATACGATCTACACTTTGAAAATGTTATAGACTGAAAAATCTTCCAAATATAAAGTTATTTTTAAATTTTCAGTTTCAGCATTTAGCAACACCCTCTTTGGTTATTACTCAGTTTTCAACATAATTATCATCATCTACTTCCTCCTTCACCTATTGCCTCATGTTATGAAGTGGAACTGAAATATTCTTCAGACTGGTAATCTTTTCATTCATGAAATGTCATCCTCACTACCATTCAAGTTATTAGAAACGCAGCACTTTTTGAAACCCTCCAAAATGTAATATAAATGTTGCAGGTAAATGCTTTTTTTTTTTTTTTTTTTTTTTTTTCCACACAGGAGTGATTTTGTTTTTGCCACATCTTATAGATGTTATTGGATGTAAATGTAATTATTATAAACGGAGAACACAATCACGATAATGCAAGAACTGTATCAAGTTTCTAATAATAATAATAATCATCATCATCATCATCTCTAATAATTAGTGTATCAATCTTTGCGTCTGTAACAGTTGTGCAGCATGATTATTGGTTTTATTATATTTTCTGTGACTTTATCTCTGTACTTACTAATATTGTTATTAATCTACTGCTATATCAATAATATTTTGTAAAACGTTTCTACATTGTCGCAGTATATAGGCGGAACACTATGTATGGACCTATCATATTATATATGTGGTAAATCAAATATTGAATAATTAGTAATTAGCAATAACAGCTGTACTGTATATCGAAGTTTTTCATACTATTATATGTTTAACTTCATGTTCCTATTTTGGTACGTTCCATTGACTGTTCCGTTAAACGTTTGTCATAAACGCAGAAAATAAAGCCTTATTTTTACGGTGTGAGCAAAACATATGTGTATCTTATCTGTCGCCTTCCATACAAGATAAAACATGTCGGTGAGATGACCTTGTACTGTGCTTCTATTTATTACGAGCGTATCACGACCGATCGTATCTCACTCGAGGGTACGACACTCGACCGAGTTCAAACGAGCGATTTAACTCCAATGCAGCACTCTGGTCTCCGCCTTGTGTCGTAATAGATAACTAGAGTCTTTCATTTGCTTTATGAATCCATACAAGCTTCACTCCATGATTGTCATCCAGAGTATGTAAGGTCTAATGGTTCGTAGGAAATAAAACGCCAACCGCAAGGAAACGAAAACAAGAAGACAATACAGAGCATCAAATTACTCAAGCAATAAAAAAAATCTTAGAAACAAGAAATGGAGATCGTTGGAAAAACGCAAGAAGCGGAGCAAAGAGAATAGGATAGAATCAGGAAGTCAGAACAGGAGAATGGACCAAGGGATATAATATATTTCTTGCGTGAAAAGAAAAAGGGGTGGAATCAGAGCTGTGGCCAAGTAAAGGGGGTTTGATGGGGTGGGGGTGGGTTAAGTGATGGATTGTCTTGACTGCAGCCCCAAGCCAGCGGGGAAGATGGAGTGACGGCCCGCTGCACAGGCAAAGCTAGATAATTAAAGATGAACGAAGTAATCCATCGCGCCTTTTCCATTTAGTCCTAAATCTCTGTACAAACTGGAGCAACAATACCATCGCAGTTGATATCTACAAGTTAACTTCTCTTGTACTGAATCAGCTGCTTTCACTTGCAAGGATCAAACCTCACGTAACTAACACTTAGGGCCGATTGTATAATAGTACATTATGCAACGAGCCTATAATGATAGTAATTAAGAAGCGAATATGGATGTTTATGAAACGAGCGCAATTATTCATTTTATTTGTATCTAACTGACCTTGAGCAATACCTCGTAAATTGTGAGACGTGCACAGACGCGAAAGTATTGATTTTTTCCGAGTAACAGATGTCCACATTGACCTTGATAACCTATAAGAACCTACAGAGTAAACTAAATATTAACTTTGATATAACATTGAAATTAAATTATACATTGAAAAATGAGATGACAAATTGAATTTATTTGAATATTATTTACAATTAACGCTAATTATTATAGTAACAGAACATAACCTTCCGAGACAGTATTGGATTTCCAGCCTCCGTGACTTTTCGCTAATTCTCTTTCGATTGCATATCCGAGAATAATCGATACTTGCGGTTTTATAACGATACAAAGCTGACTTGTCATTGGCTGAGGTTTTATAACGGTACAAAGCTGACTTGGTATTGGCTGAACACTTGTACTTTAATGAGTAGGTGTACTTTAATGACATGCATTAAAGGACTGCTACCAGGTGTATAATTACTACATTTCGGCATGGTCGAGCATAAAACATTTAATCTTAGATCAGAGGTTAATTGATCCTCGTTCTAGCAGAATTTGGAATTTTGAGTTGTATGAAGTCTAATCTGAGATTAATTTGCCTTAAACTAAAGTCAACTTTGACTAAAGAAATTTCTCAGATTAAGTTAGATGTACCAAGTTCAGTTACTTCTTTTCTGTTTGAAATATAGGCCTACGAGTGGCAGATTGTGCAAAAAGAATAACCATTATTATTAATATTAATATTAATATTAATACACAAACATTGTTATGTTTTATAAGGCTTTATCGTGTTCAGCAGTATCAAATAACAGAACCTATAATTATATTATGTTTATAACAAGCATTAATTATTAATGGATATGATAGATACATTCATAAATTTTCAATTAACTGTATTACTAAACGAAAATTGTCGTTTTATAAAACTTTATTATGTTTAACAGCATCAAACACCATAAGATGATAACAATTTGGAGAACGGTCAACCTTCTTCTTATTGTCGGCCATTATTTACAATGCACAAAACAAACCAGTGTCTCCAACAGAGTGTACGGAAATACACCAAAAAGTATTTGGAAAGTCGCTAGATTTCTCATTATCTACAAAGAAAGATTAAATTACGTCATTATGGGGTGCTAAAAAGGTCGCTAAATCCCTATTTAAGCAATATAAAAGTTAAAAGAAATTGTCGTTGAAAAAGAGTTAAGTCGCTAAATTGGCAACACTGAAAAACCTATACAACATGGCCCGCGCATTACATACTTCACCTGTTTATGCGATGTTGCCAAATCCTTTTCACGTGAACTTGGATTGCATTTGAACCAAGGTAATTTGATCTCAGAAAAGTTTTATACAATAGAAGAAGTGTCTGAACTCGGTTCACTTACCGAACTTCGATCAAAGTTGATCTTTAGTCAGGGAGTTTTATACAATTGGGCCTTAAAGATATAATGTAATATTTTTTCAAGACTTTTTCATGCAAAGCAATTTAGAAAAATGCATAAAGTTTTTTTTTTTTATTTTATTACACTCAATTTGTATTATTCTTCCCTAACTTTTCCTCTTGACTCTTTGTACTAACTGAATTACTTATATTGCATTCAGAGGGAAAGAAATTGACCATCCTACCCCATTATCTCCTGGCTTAATTATCTCATAAGTGGTGCCTTATTGCTATCACTTGTGAGGTTCAGACCTGTCTTAGGACAGTTGACTAAACAACAATATTGTATTCAAATCTATAAATCTGCCGCTGGAAATCAGTCTTAGTCCTCAGTTGTTTAAAATTAGGTTGTTTAGAAATATTTTAAATGCACAGAATTAGTTTTTTTAGGTATAATTTTATTTATTTATTATTATTATTATTTTACACAGTCATTACTTTATTTTTCCATTAACACTAATATATAGGTAATTGTCATTGTCTCAATGTAACACGTGCTGTGCTGATCATACTAATTCTACTATTCCTTTAGTTGTGAGATTATATTCATATGCATTAATTCTTTTTTAAGTTAATACTTGTATACTAGAATATATTTTCCTGTTTGTGATTACGTATTTAGTCTTTTTATTATATATATTTTTATTATTGTTATTTTAAGTTAATACTTGTATACGAGAATATATTTTCCTGTTTGTGATTACGTATTTAGTCTTTTTATTATATTTTTTTATTATTGTTATTTTAAAGTTAATACTGATTGTATATATGTATTCAATCTCTTTTTTACTTAATTATGTTTATTATTATTTTAAGTTAATATTTGTAAACTGGTATGTATTTTTCTGTATGTAATTTGATCCTGGTTGAGTGGAAGAGAAGGCCTGATGGCCTTAACTCTGCCAGGGAAAATAAAACTATTATATTATTATTATTATTATTATTATTATTATTATTATTATTATTATTATTTCTGCAATGCTTGGGAAAAGTGGAATAAGTCAATTTCCACAAACATTTTTTATTAATTTATTGACAACTACGGAACATCTGCTCGCTTTGGAAAAGAGACATAAGTATTTCTCCCATTACAATAATTCATACAGAAGAAAATCAGATCGACATAAACCTGTGTGAAAACAGTTTTTCTCCTTCTCCTGTAAAATTAACATATTTGACTTGTGCCACTATTCCCGAGCACTACAGATTTTATTTCCTTGTACAGTATTGTGGTATTGTTTTCATTTTGTATTGTTTCAATTTTGTTATTATTTTGCACAGATAATATATCAGCAATCGTATTTTTTCTATTCACTTTTTATTAAATTTCACTACTTGCGTATTTTGTGACCTGGTGGGATGTAAGAGAATTTCCTATGGCCTTCACTTCGAAAGTATAAAAGAATAAACAGAATAAAATCGTTTAACTTATCCTCACAATTTTATTTTCGTTTAAAACGAACCCGTTTGACTAAGTACGCAAAGAAAATAATAATAATAATTTTATAATTTATTTATTTATTTATAGAAATATTTGTCACAAATGTTTGCTCAACCAAAAAATATACTCACATTTCAAATGCTTCCAGTCGTTTCTCCTCACTTCGGAATGTCTATGTTTCTGTTCCATAAAACCACACTCCACACAAAGTACTTCACTAGTCTGTTCCTTAGTTCCTTTTCTAGAAGTCCACAGAAAATACAACTTTTTCTGTTAAAAGCTTCCTTTGCCATTGCTATCTTCCTTTTGATTTCCTGGCAGCAGCTCATGTTACTACTTATAGTACCCTCCAACTATTTGAAGCTGTCTACTTGTTCTACTGTCTCATTTAGAATTCGCACGTTTGTCTTCTTTATTTTTCTTTCGATGACCATGGTCTTCGTCTTGTTTGCAATTATCTTCATCCCATACTGCTCACAGCTGTCATTTAGCTCCAATAGCATGTCCCTAGTATCATCTCCTCTTCTGCCAACGCCTTATCACCAGTAAATCTTATTCACTTTATTCTTTTTCTTCCTACTATCACTCCTCCCATGTTCTAGAAAACAGTTCTTCACCAAATCCTCCAAGTAGATGTTGAACAGGGTAGGTAATAGAGCGCATCCTTGTCGTACCCCCTTCTTCTACTTTCCTCTGACATAATAATAATAATAATAATAATAATAATAATAATAATAATAATAATAATAATAATAATGTTAATAAAGAAAGGTCTTTGCCACACACCTCTCATGCTGCCCTTGATACGATATGAATATTCTAACTTCGGATAAATTTGTCTATTTCAGGCTGCTGCGATCCACCCTTGTGATCTGCTCTTCGAGCCTTCTACAACCTACTGAGTCTTCCAACATAGCTCTTCCCTACAGTAAGTTCAAGTTTGCTTTCTAGTGAATATATTCAATTATTACATATTCTCTATAAATAACCGTATTTTTGTGTTATTTTCTTCTACTGTGAAATTGTATCCATGAATTGAATGTTGTTAACAATGATTAAGACGGCTATAATTTTAAGTAATAATTGTGGCAAAACAGCAACAGTCGTTGCTTGCCAATCTCAATAGCTTTCGGAATGAGTTTCGTTATTTTAATTAATAATAGAGGGTCACTTATAATAGATGATGTGGAGTTTCAAAAAGTTACTGAATTTAAATACTTAGGAAGTATAATTAATGAAACGGGTTTATTTGGGAAATAAATTGAACATAGACTCGTTTACGGCAAATAAGTGTTACTACTCCATTCATAAACTGCTTAGTTTCAAACTCCTTTCTAGATTATCAAAATTAAGATGATATAAAACAATAATCCTACCAACTCTCCTATATTGCTGCGAAACTTGGATATTAACAAAAAAACAAAATCACTTTTGACTTTTGAGAACAAAATCTTGAGGAAGATTTTTGATCCCATTCAAGAAAGTAACACATGGAGAATTTTGAACAACAGGGAACTAAGGGATATTTATAAAGATCCGGACATAATAGCCTTAATAAAAAGTCGAAGACTACGTTGGCTTGGACACGTTCTACGGCGTGATGAAGACTCTCTTCTACGAAAAGCTTTCGACTATTCTCCAAGATGTACGAAACGTATTGGTAGACCTCGTCTCCGTTGGCAGGACCAAGTATATGATAATCTTTGTACAGTGGGAGGACGACAAGAAGATGCAGAGAACAGAGATGAATGGCGATATATCGTGAATGAGGCTAAAAACCTCTTAGGTTTTGAAATGCCTTAAATTGATTGATTGATTGATTGATTGATTGATTGATTGATTGATTGATTGATTGATTGATTGATTGATTGATTGATTGATTGATTGATTGATTGATTGATTTATTTATTTATTTATTTATTTATTTATTTATTTATTTATTTATTTATTTATTTATTTATTTATTTATTTATTTATTTATTTATTTATTTATTTATTTATTGATTATAACACACTATTCTCTTAAATTGACTGAGCATATTGGAAATTAAATCAATGGCTTTCCCAAAACCTACTATGTAATGTTTCATATAAAACAATTTTTATCTCGAAAAGAAAACAAAAACAAACAAAACTGTAATAAATTTTTTGTTTGAAATATCTCAAAGAATACCCCCATGAAATTAATGACATTGCTTACGGTTCATTCTGTATATAAGTTATTAATAATCTACATGCGAAGTTTACGTACATACATATACACATAATGATAAAGATAAAGATAAAGGTAGCCTATTGTGTCCCATGAAGGGCAAAGGCCTCCTTAAATAAGGGAAAGCTCTACTTGCCTAACGTGGTGAGCTAGTTCACGTTAGACGTGATATTTAAGTCTAGGAACTTGAATTTCTTTAGCAATGATTCTCTCACTGCCTTTCAGAACTTCCTGTCTATGACAAATGTCCCTCGAGTAGTTTCACTTTCTTCTGTCTCTTGCCTCTTTGGACCATTGTTGACCTGCCTGTTCTCTGTCTGCCCATCTGCGCCGAGGTCTGCCTTGAAGTCTCCTTCCTATGCGGCGGTCCCACATGGTAGCTCGGTATGTCCATCTGACGCCTGGTAGCCTGGCCACGTGTCCACCTCATTTGGATGTAATGGCTGCATGTGTGATGTCCTGTGTATCTGCTAGTTGGTACAGTGTCGCATTTGGGATTTTCTCCTTCAATGATACAGTACGTCCATAATTTTGCGCATCATTTTCCTTTGACACTTTTGTAGTTTGGTCTTGTGTTTCCCTGTTAGCGACCATGTTTGGCACCCATAAAGTAGTGCAGGATAATCACAGGTCTCCAATGCCTGTATTTTAGTTTTTCTGCTTAAGGTTTAACATATACACATACAAAAAATAAATTAAATCCGAAAAATCTGTAAATGAAACTAATTAAAAATAATTTGTGAAAAGTGGTGCTCGAAACCAATACATGTAATTTTAGGTTAGTACTGCTTAATGCTTTGTCGGTTTTAGATCTAATATTGTCGGAGATGAGTTCAGCGATCCAGTGGCGAAATGAAATAGCGAGGTTAATGTTGGCATACGTGTTTCGAAACGTGCAGTGGCACTGTTTGCCAGAAGCGGGTGTTCTGGCTAGTTTATATGTTCTCTCCCGTAACAATGAATACAGCTGATCCTCGTGTGCGAATTTGCATACGGCTACATTGAAACTCTCAACACATCCCGGATCGCCAATTGAAAACAGCCAATTGCAGAGAGTTGTGACACCAATTTCCTCTGCACCAGCTACTGAATAGCAGAACGTGGGTCATTAATTGGAAGTCTCTATAGAACGCTCTCGAGTTTAATGCAGAAATTTCTTTATCTGTTAATATGCGAACAGTAGTGTTCGTTTGTAGTTGCATTATTACCCTTATTGAATGCCACTCACATCTTTCATAATTGTACATTTCAACGCCCGGAACAAATACAGTAGGTATCATCAGGTAATTAGAAAAAAAAGGTCGCGAGAATCGGATGGCAGCATAAGAGGTATGTGAATACATCTAACATTAAAACCATGTACCTTTTCCACTAAATTTTAATGTATTAATTTTCCATACAATTTTCAGTTTGCAGTATACCACACACAATAGCTTTGTGTCAAGTTAGCGTATTTTTATGTAAATTACTAAAAGCTAAAAATGACACCGAGTATACTTGAATGGATACGATGTGTTTTAGAACCGTTTCGAGGCCTTGTTCGCAACAATCTCAAATTTAACAGAGGAGAGATGGGTCACAAATACTGGAGAATGAACCTAGTGAAGCGTGTTAGCTATAATTTTGTAAATATATCTAATAGTTGAGACTTTATTTAAACTAGATGTATAATAATTTACAAAATGTCTAAAAAAATTACAGAATTCTAATGGTTTTCCAAAATGCGCCATAATTTTAAAGATTTCTGACAATTTTTCAAGACGTCTGATAATTTTACAAGTTGTATAAAGCTTTACAATATGTCAGACAGTTCACAAGACTTCTAATAATTTACAAAATGTCTAAAAAAAGTACAAGATTCTAATGATTTTTCAAAATGCGCCATAATTTTAAAGATTTTTGACAATTTTTCAAGAATAAATTTATAAGTTGTCTAAAGCTTTACAATATGTCAGACAATTCACAAGACTTCTAATAATTTACAAAATGTCTAAAAAAATTAAAATAATTATAATTATTTTTCAAAATGCGTCATAATTTTAAAGATTTCTCACAATTTTTCAAGACGTCTGGCAATTTTAAAAGTTGTCTAGAGCTTTACAATATGTCAGACAATTCACAAGACTTCTAATAATTTACAAAATGTCTAAAAAAAATTAAAAAATTCTAATGATTTTCCAAAATGCGCCATAATTTTAAAGATTTCTGACAGTTTTTCAAGACGTCTGATAATTTTACAAGTTGTCTAAATCTTTACAATATGTCAGACAATTCACAAGACTTCTAGTAATTTACAAAATATCAAAAAAATTCAAAAGATTCTAATGATTTTCAAAAATGCTCCATGATTTTAAAAATTTCTGACAATTTTCAAGACGTCTGTCAATTTTGCAATTTGCCTAAAGCTTTACAATATGTCAGACAATTCACAAGACTTCTAATAATTTACAAAATGTCTAAAAATTTACAAGATTCTAATTATTTTTCAAAATGCGCCATAATTTTAAAGATTTCAGACAATTTTTCAAGACGTCTGTCAATTTTATAAGTTGCCTAAAGCTTTACAATATGTCAGACAATTCACAAGACTTCTAATAATTTACAAAATGTCTAAAAAAATTTACAAGATTCTAATGATTTTTCAAAATGCGTCATAATTTTAAAGATTTCAGACAATTTTTCAAGACGTCTGTCAATTTTATAAGTTGCCTAAAGCTTTACAATATGTCAGACAATTCACAAGACTTCTAATAATTTTCAAAATGTCTAAAAAAATTTACAAGATTCTAATGATTTTCCAAAATGCGCCATAATTTTAAAGATTTCAGACAATTTCCAAGACGTCTGCCAATTTTATAAGTTGCCTAAAGCTTTACAATATGTCAGACAATTCACAAGACTTCTAATAATTTAGAAAATGTCTAAAAAAATTTACAAGATTCTAATGATTTTTCAAAATGCGCCATAATTTTAAAGATTTCAGACAATTTTCAAGACGTCTGTCAATTTTGTAAGTTGCCTAAAGCTTTACAATATGTCAGACGATTCACAAGACTTCTAATAATTTACAAAATGTCTAAAACAATTTACAAGTTTCTAATGATTTTTCAAAATGCGCCATAATTTTAAAGATTTCAGACAATTTTCAAGACGTCTGTCAATCTTGTAAGTTGACTAAAGCTTTGCAATATGTCAGACAATTACAAGACTTCTAATAATATACAAAATGTCTAAAACAATTTACAAGTTTCTAATGATTTTTCAAAATGCGCCATAATTTTAAAGATTTCAGACAATTTTCAAGACGTCTGTCAATCTTGTAAGTTGCCTAAAGCTTTACAATATGTCAGACCATTCACAAGACTTCTAATAATATACAAAATGTCTAAAACAATTTACAAGATTCTAATGATTTTTCAAAATGCGCCATAATTTTAAAGATTTCAGACATTTTTCAAGACGTCTGTCAATTATTTTTATTATTATTATAACTATTTCTTACCAATGTTTATTATTGGCATACTAACATTAGTTATCCAATTTTCATTATTTACTTTCATGTTGTTTTATGATCTAGATATTAATGTAATAACTATGTACGTATGTAAATGTATTTAATTAGAATTAGAGTCTGGCGGGGCGGAAGAGAAGGCCTACTGGCCTTAGCTCTGCCAGATTAAATAAATAAATAAATTATTATTATTATTATTATTATTATTATTATTATTATTATTAATTTTGTAAGTTGCCTAAAGCTTTACAATATGTCAGACAGTTCATAAGACTTCTAATAATTTACAAAATGTCTAAAACAATTTACAAGATTCTAATGATTTTTCAAAATGCGCCATAATTTTAAAGATTTCTGACAATTTTTTCAAGACGTCTGATAATTTTGCAAGTTACCTAAAGCTTTACAATATGTCAGACAATTCACAAGTCTTCTAATAATTTACAAAATGTCTAAAAATTTCACAGGATTAAAAAATTACAAATTAGGCCTACCTAATAATTTTAAAATTTGTCTAAAATTTTACAAGATGTTCTTACAGTTCTACGAGATGTCCCATAATTTTACAAGATAACTAACAATTTTGCAAGATGCCTAACAATTTTATAAGATATCTAAACTTTTACGAAATTTCTGACAATTTTACAAGATATTTAACAATATTACAAGTTGTCTAACAATGTTATGAGACGACAAACATTTTTATACGATAAACAGTTTCACAATACAACAAAAAATATATGCCAAATATGAATTACCTGTACACTACAAAAATATATTTTAACGTAACTAGTGTTCGGTGTAATATATTAATTTATAACACTGTATAATGCCAAGTTTTCCCTTCATTATGTTACGTTGAACCATTTGATACATCGAATAATTTCAAGGGAAAAATTGTTCCGGGGCCGGGTATCGATCCCGGGACCTCTGGTTGAACGTACCAGCGCTCTACCAACTGAGCTACCCGGGAACTCCACCCGACACCGTCTCAACTTTTCCCTTTATATCCACACAACTCGCGTGGGCTGACAAAACGCCAGAGACCCACATCTAGTGCACATTTGAAATTATTCAAATCTGCTTTACAGGGAGCCTTACCTCAAAGACTAGATTTGGATAATATATACGTCACTGTGTACGTTAACAGAAAACCACAATTCCAAGTCACACAGAGATTGTGTGCACTCGATGTGGGTCTCTGGCGTTTCGTCAGCCCACGCGAGTCGTGTGGATATAAAGGGAAAAGTTGAGACGGTGTCGGGGGGAGTTCCTGGGTAGCTCAGTTGGTAGAGCGCTGATACGTTCAACCAGAGGTCCCGGGATCGATACCCGGCCCCGGAAGAATTTTTCCCTTGAAATTATTCAAATCTGCTTTACAGGGAGCTTTACCTGAAAGACTAGATTTGCATTTGATACATATTTCGCGAATGTTCCAAATTGGTGAAATTTTATTTGCGTTAACTTCCATATAAACTTTATTTCTTCCATCAAACCTGTGTATTTATTATTCTTCTAATCGTTTTGTCATTATTAGTAGCGCTCACTGCTCTGGCAGGGAATGCAAGTTACCCTCTGAGGAGGCAGTTCGTCTTCGCTCATTACTTAGGTGTAGGGCACAAATGGGTCAGTCACCCGCAGCTGTTATCGATTCTTGGCCTGCAGGAAAGGGGCCGCGAGCGCACGACTTGAAATGCCAGCTGCTTGGAACACGTGTTCCGTCAATCCACTTACACTCATTAATAATGTGAGGCTAATTGTCTCTGCTCCGTACTGTGATCGGCTCAGTTGTAATTCTTTGCTTAATTTTGGTTTGTAAGGTCTGGCTCACACACTGCGAAGAGGGCAGGCACCCCACTGCACTGCTCATATCTGAACATTGGTAATAAATCTTCTTTTCCCTAATACGAAAGACCAATTGCAATATTCGCTACTTCAGCTTAATATCGCTGCACAAAAATTCAGTATGGAAATTTGAAAACTGACTCATGGAATTTCTATAATTGTGTTAAACATTTATGCTGTTCGTGATTGTTAAGTTATTATGAGCATGGTTGAAATTGTAGGAATGTTTGAGAATCTGAGCAAAATTTTAATATTTTTTTAATGAAGTTGAAATGAATGTGATTTTGATGAGTATGCTTAATATAAGGGAACCTACAAAGGAGAACATGTTTCTGGTACAAAGCACGAACAGTCAGAAGACCCGTGCATTGGATTAGACAAAATTATGATAATATAAAATTTGTATGTATAATATTACTCAATAAATCTATCTATCTGTCTGTCTATCTATCTATCTATCTATCTATCTATCTATCTATCTATCTATCTATCTATCTATCTATCTATCTATCTATCTATCTATCTATCTATCTATCTATCTATCTATCTATCTATCTATCTATCTATCTATCTATCTATCTATCTATCTATCTATCTATCTATCTATCTATCTATCTATCTATCTATCTATCTATCTATCTATCTATCTATCTATCTATCTATCTATCTATCTATCTATCTATCTATCTATCTATCTATCTATCTATCTATCTATCTATCTATCTATCTATCTATCTATCTATCTATCTATCTATCTATCTATCTATCTATCTATCTATCTATCTATCTATCTATCTATCTATCTATCTATCTATCTATCTATCTATCTATCTATCTATCTATCTATCTATCTATCTATCTATCTATCTATCTATCTATCTATCTATCTATCTATCTATCTATCTATCTATCTATCTATCTATCTATCTATCTATCTATCTATCTATCTATCTATCTATCTATCTATCTATCTATCTATCTATCTATCTATCTATCTATCTATCTATCTATCTATCTATCTATCTATCTATCTATCTATCTATCTATCTATCTATCTATCTATCTATCTATCTATCTATCTATCTATCTATCTATCTATCTATCTATCTATCTATCTATCTATCTATCTATCTATCTATCTATCTATCTATCTATCTATCTATCTATCTATCTATCTATCTATCTATCTATCTATCTATCTATCTATCTATCTATCTATCTATCTATCTATCTATCTATCTATCTATCTATCTATCTATCTATCTATCTATCTATCTATCTATCTATCTATCTATCTATCTATCTATCTATCTATCTATCTATCTATCTATCTATCTATCTATCTATCTATCTATCTATCTATCTATCTATCTATCTATCTATCTATCTATCTATCTATCTATCTATCTATCTATCTATCTATCTATCTATCTATCTATCTATCTATCTATCTATCTATCTATCTATCTATCTATCTATCTATCTATCTATCTATCTATCTATCTATCTATCTATCTATCTATCTATCTATCTATCTATCTATCTATCTATCTATCTATCTATCTATCTATCTATCTATCTATCTATCTATCTATCTATCTATCTATCTATCTATCTATCTATCTATCTATCTATCTATCTATCTATCTATCTATCTATCTATCTATCTATCTATCTATCTATCTATCTATCTATCTATCTATCTATCTATCTATCTATCTATCTATCTATATCTATCTATCTATCTATCTATCTATCTATCTATCTATCTATCTATCTATCTATCTATCTATCTATCTATCTATCTATCTATCTATCTATCTATCTATCTATCTATCTATCTATCTATCTATCTATCTATCTATCTATCTATCTATCTATCTATCTATCTATCTATCTATCTATCTATCTATCTATCTATCTATCTATCTATCTATCTATCTATCTATCTATCTATCTATCTATCTATCTATCTATCTATCTATCTATCTATCTATCTATCTATCTATCTATCTATCTATCTATCTATCTATCTATCTATCTATCTATCTATCTATCTATCTATCTATCTATCTATCTATCTATCTATCTATCTATCTATCTATCTATCTATCTATCTATCTATCTATCTATCTATCTATCTATCTATCTATCTATCTATCTATCTATCTATCTATCTATCTATCTATCTATCTATCTATCTATCTATCTATCTATCTATCTATCTATCTATCTATCTATCTATCTATCTATCTATCTATCTATCTATCTATCTATCTATCTATCTATCTATCTATCTATCTATCTATCTATCTATCTATCTATCTATCTATCTATCTATCTATCTATCTATCTATCTATCTATCTATCTATCTATCTATCTATCTATCTATCTATCTATCTATCTATCTATCTATCTATCTATCTATCTATCTATCTATCTATCTATCTATCTATCTATCTATCTATCTATCTATCTATCTATCTATCTATCTATCTATCTATCTATCTATCTATCTATCTATCTATCTATCTATCTATCTATCTATCTATCTATCTATCTATCTATCTATCTATCTATCTATCTATCTATCTATCTATCTATCTATCTATCTATCTATCTATCTATCTATCTATCTATCTATCTATCTATCTATCTATCTATCTATCTATCTATCTATCTATCTATCTATCTATCTATCTATCTATCTATCTATCTATCTATCTATCTATCTATCTATCTATCTATCTATCTATCTATCTATCTATCTATCTATCTATCTATCTATCTATCTATCTATCTATCTATCTATCTATCTATCTATCTATCTATCTATCTATCTATCTATCTATCTATCTATCTATCTATCTATCTATCTATCTATCTATCTATCTATCTATCTATCTATCTATCTATCTATCTATCTATCTATCTATCTATCTATCTATCTATCTATCTATCTCTATCTATCTATCTATCTATCTATCTATCTATCTATCTATCTATCTATCTATCTATCTATCTATCTATCTATCTATCTATCTATCTATCTATCTATCTATCTATCTATCTATCTATCTATCTATCTATCTATCTATCTATCTATCTATCTATCTATCTATCTATCTATCTATCTATCTATCTATCTATCTATCTATCTATCTATCTATCTATCTATCTATCTATCTATCTATCTATCTATCTATCTATCTCTATCTATCTATCTATCTATCTATCTATCTATCTATCTATCTATCTATCTATCTATCTATCTATCTATCTATCTATCTATCTATCTATCTATCTATCTATCTATCTATCTATCTATCTATCTATCTATCTATCTATCTATCTATCTATCTATCTATCTATCTATCTATCTATCTATCTATCTATCTATCTATCTATCTATCTATCTATCTATCTATCTATCTATCTATCTATCTATCTATCTATCTATCTATCTATCTATCTATCTATCTATCTATCTATCTATCTATCTATCTATCTATCTATCTATCTATCTATCTATCTATCTATCTATCTATCTATCTATCTATCTATCTATCTATCTATCTATCTATCTATCTATCTATCTATCTATCTATCTATCTATCTATCTATCTATCTATCTATCTATCTATCTATCTATCTATCTATCTATCTATCTATCTATCTATCTATCTATCTATCTATCTATCTATCTATCTATCTATCTATCTATCTATCTATCTATCTATCTATCTATCTATCTATCTATCTATCTATCTATCTATCTATCTATCTATCTATCTATCTATCTATCTATCTATCTATCTATCTATCTATCTATCTATCTATCTATCTATCTATCTATCTATCTATCTATCTATCTATCTATCTATCTATCTATCTATCTATCTATCTATCTATCTATCTATCTATCTATCTATCTATCTATCTATCTATCTATCTATCTATCTATCTATCTATCTATCTATCTATCTATCTATCTATCTATCTATCTATCTATCTATCTATCTATCTATCTATCTATCTATCTATCTATCTATCTATCTATCTATCTATCTATCTATCTATCTATCTATCTATCTATCTATCTATCTATCTATCTATCTATCTATCTATCTATCTATCTATCTATCTATCTATCTATCTATCTATCTATCTATCTATCTATCTATCTATCTATCTATCTATCTATCTATCTATCTATCTATCTATCTATCTATCTATCTATCTATCTATCTGTCTGTCTATCTATCTATCTATCTGTCTGTCTATCTGTCTGTCTATCTGTCTGTCTGTCTGTCTGTCTGTCTGTCTCTGTCTGTCTGTCTGTCTGTCTGTCTGTCTGTCTGTCTGTCTGTCTGTCTGTCTGTCTGTCTGTCTGTCTGTCTGTCTGTCTGTCTGTCTGTCTGTCTGTCTGTCTGTCTGTCTGTCTGTCTGTCTGTCTGTCTGTCTGTCTGTCTGTCTGTCTGTCTGTCTGTCTGTCTGTCTGTCTGTCTGTCTGTCTGTCTGTCTGTCTGTCTGTCTGTCTGTCTGTCTGTCTGTCTGTCTGTCTGTCTGTCTGTCTGTCTGTCTGTCTGTCTGTCTGTCTGTCTGTCTGTCTGTCTGTCTGTCTGTCTGTCTGTCTGTCTGTCTGTCTGTCTGTCTGTCTGTCTGTCTGTCTGTCTGTCTGTCTGTCTGTCTGTCTGTCTGTCTGTCTGTCTGTCTGTCTGTCTGTCTGTCTGTCTGTCTGTCTGTCTGTCTGTCTGTCTGTCTGTCTGTCTGTCTGTCTGTCTGTCTGTCTGTCTGTCTGTCTGTCTGTCTGTCTGTCTGTCTGTCTGTCTGTCTGTCTGTCTGTCTGTCTGTCTGTCTGTCTGTCTGTCTGTCTGTCTGTCTGTCTGTCTGTCTGTCTGTCTGTCTGTCTGTCTGTCTGTCTGTCTGTCTGTCTGTCTGTCTGTCTGTCTGTCTGTCTGTCTGTCTGTCTGTCTGTCTGTCTGTCTGTCTGTCTGTCTGTCTGTCTGTCTGTCTGTCTGTCTGTCTGTCTGTCTGTCTGTCTGTCTGTCTGTCTGTCTGTCTGTCTGTCTGTCTGTCTGTCTGTCTGTCTGTCTGTCTGTCTGTCTGTCTGTCTGTCTGTCTGTCTGTCTGTCTGTCTGTCTGTCTGTCTGTCTGTCTGTCTGTCTGTCTGTCTGTCTGTCTGTCTGTCTGTCTGTCTGTCTGTCTGTCTGTCTGTCTGTCTGTCTGTCTGTCTGTCTGTCTGTCTGTCTGTCTGTCTGTCTGTCTGTCTGTCTGTCTGTCTGTCTGTCTGTCTGTCTGTCTGTCTGTCTGTCTGTCTGTCTGTCTGTCTGTCTGTCTGTCTGTCTGTCTGTCTGTCTGTCTGTCTGTCTGTCTGTCTGTCTGTCTGTCTGTCTGTCTGTCTGTCTGTCTGTCTGTCTGTCTGTCTGTCTGTCTGTCTGTCTGTCTGTCTGTCTGTCTGTCTGTCTGTCTGTCTGTCTGTCTGTCTGTCTGTCTGTCTGTCTGTCTGTCTGTCTGTCTGTCTGTCTGTCTGTCTGTCTGTCTGTCTGTCTGTCTGTCTGTCTGTCTGTCTGTCTGTCTGTCTGTCTGTCTGTCTGTCTGTCTGTCTGTCTGTCTGTCTGTCTGTCTGTCTGTCTGTCTGTCTGTCTGTCTGTCTGTCTGTCTGTCTGTCTGTCTGTCTGTCTGTCTGTCTGTCTGTCTGTCTGTCTGTCTGTCTGTCTGTCTGTCTGTCTGTCTGTCTGTCTGTCTGTCTGTCTGTCTGTCTGTCTGTCTGTCTGTCTGTCTGTCTGTCTGTCTGTCTGTCTGTCTGTCTGTCTGTCTGTCTGTCTGTCTGTCTGTCTGTCTGTCTGTCTGTCTGTCTGTCTGTCTGTCTGTCTGTCTGTCTGTCTGTCTGTCTGTCTGTCTGTCTGTCTGTCTGTCTATCTATCTATCTATCTATCTATCTATCTATCTATCTATCTATCTTATCTGTCTGTCTGTCTGTATAATATAAGAATAGCCAAACAACAGACTGTAGGGCTACATTAAACGGATCTGAATTAATACAATATAAATTGGCAACGTTCATGCATATGAGAACTGGAAAGAGACATTTCGGCTTATAGGTAGACTATAAATTTTTTTTTGAAATCTTAAACCATTCCAAGGTGCCGAAGGTAGATATTGGTTATGAAATAATAATAATAGAGGAAGTGTTACAAATATGGAATACCATTTTTTTCTTCGTTTTGGAAGCTACATGTTTTGAATATTGAAAGTAAAATATCGTCCTGTTTATTGCTGAATGTCTCTATGAATAGTACACTTGGCTTAGAAGTTCGTACGACGTTATAAAATGTTTGAAAAAAAATAATTTCCTCAGAATCCAGTATATTTTTTTCGTAAAACTGAAGTACAAATATGGAACACTATTAACAAATTGCAAGATTAACAAAATTGCAAAGTCAGAATGGCCTCTGCTAAAGAAAGCACAGAACAAGCATTCAGTATCTTCATTAGAAGGTGTTTTCTCAACGGTAATACTGAATCCAGATTAATCGTGTCTCACGTCTTTTCTCGAGCTTGTTTTATGGCTTCTTGCAATGCCTATTCTTTCCACTATTTTCTAAGTTTGTTGGAAGGTGAGGTTTTTCCTCCTTCTACAGATGCCAACACTAGTAACGAAACAGAAAACCAGGGTGTAAAGATGGAATACTAATAATACTAGTATTGTATATCATATTTGTAACATACTGATGATGTAAGTCATCACCTCAATACACATCATAATTTAAAAACGAAATCTAATAGCAGTGTACATTGCTATGAAAGTAGTATTATCTAGAGAAAATCAAAACTCGAATGGGATTTAATTGACTATTACACGATTAGAAGAAAGTATATAAAGATTAGAAGTAACGAAGTACTCCAATACAAAAAAATATTAATTGACTTACGAAAATACTGAATTGTCTTCAAATGTATTATTGTACCATCTCAACATTACAAATATTACGCCAGATGGCAGTAGTGTGTTATGATTAACTGTTTTCTCGTTATCAGTTGTGCCAACTATGGAATCTTCATTGAACTCTATGGACTGTTACTGGTCAAGAAGGCTTTGTTGATTCAGTTTAATTTTTATTAAAACAGTTGCATTCCACTTCAATTATCCCGATCCCAGTAATCAACGTCACTTGACAGATGATTTTCAATAAAGCTTAGTATTAAACAATCTCTGATACGTGATTATATCATACAGCAGAAGCTATAACATAACCTATGTGATATAAACAAGTGTTAGAAAATTTTTAATTAGGGATGATGAAATAAACAAGAAAACTTTTAATTAACGATGATGAAAAAAAAATAAACATGAATAATTTTAAAAGCAACAATTATTGAAAATACAATTTTCAAATTTGAATGTTTTAGTGGTTGGTAGTTTAGTTGATGTTATATTGGACATGTGCGTAAAAGAAGTGGGCTCGTTGATGTACATGGTGTATCCCTCAACTTATTCAGGTTTTCCGAATGGTTCTCTTCATTTATTTGTAAATAGGCTTTCAGGGAAGATGCATAGCTATGACCAGTGATCTTTATTAATTCTTGTTCTTGGATGCCAATGCGAGTCATATTTGAAACTGCTGTGCATCGACTGGAGTGTTTTTTTTTTTTTTTTTGACGTCCAGACCAGTGCAGTTTGAAATTTTGGCAAACATAGAAACAAATGCTAGGGTAGTGATAAAAATAAACAAATGCTAGGGACGCGATAAAATTAAACAAATGCTAGGGACGCGATAAAATTGTGCGATAATGATTGGTTGGAAGACGTCCTTTCGTACCGTTTTATTGGTCAAAAGTAGTATGACGTAGTAAAAATGTATAGTCACCTTCATCTCACTCAGCCTCTAGGCCTATATACGCCTGTCCATAGCAGTTGATAAAGTGTTGTAAAATAACCAATTAAAAATATATCATTCGCAGGATGACAAAAGGATCTGAATTGTTGTAAAGCGCAGAAAAATTATATTTAGAAACTACGTGTAGACTTCGTGGCATACATTTTTGTAAACTTTGCTAAGAAAAAGTTTTATGAAGTAAAAAATATCTTAAAAGAAATTCTTGTTTATCTGTTATTCCTCACAGAAACTTTTCCTTGACTCTGATTTTCTTTTCTTTCTGTGGGATAAGGAGAGGTGAAATCTTGCTGTGTACTAGCATAGGCTTATTTGGACTTTCATTTCCTTCATTTTCTTGATCCTTTTCTCGTCTTGACGTCAGGAAAGTAATTTCTGCCTATTAATAATTCAAGTGTAATGACAGCAGCAAAGCCTCCGCGCTACGAATGTTTGCAGGGACCTTCCTCTTGTTTAATACAATACAACTTTTATAAGGTTAAATCTTACCTGTCTGAAATATAATCCACAATAACACACCGATGCGCGGCCGGGAAGTGTGTGCTTACACTGCGTTTAATAGACAATGTAACGCAAGGTTTAATCTTGTGGGATATATGTGTGAGCAATTTTTTTAACAAATTATTAATTTACACAAAATAATAAAAGATACTAGAGTGGTTTAGCCAACTTACGCCTTTGAATTCAGTTATACAGGGTGTAACATCAGGAATTTACAGAAGGCCCTATTTCAGGACAAAGTTGTTTGCATTAAGTAAAATGTATTAAATCCGTTATACCTACTCAAAATAAAAATTTGAGCTGAAAAAATAGTAACGTGTATAAATAATCATGAAAGTACAAAATACTGTTCTTAACTTTGAGAGTCTCGTCCAGTCCTAACGAGCATTATGACTTGCCTCCAACCCCTCTCTTCCCAATCTTCCAATAGTAACCTTGGGAAAACTAGAGGTACCAACCCACCAACCAACGTTTCTTTAGAATATGAATGACTGCCCTTTGCCTGCGAGGTGCACAGCGACTTTTTAATACTATGTGCCTACATAAATATTAAAAGAAAGGAATTTATAATAAAAGACAAGTAGAAAAGAGTTTATTTATCTATTTATTTATTTATTTATTTATTTATTTATTTATTTATTTACCTGTTTCTTTTCTTTCTTTGCTTGTTTTGCTTGTTGGCTTCCTTGCTTTTGTTTACTTGCTTGCTTTTTCTTGTTTTCTTCCTTGCTTGCTTTCGCTTGCTTGCTTTTGTTTGCTTGCTTGCTTTCTTCCTTCCTTCAATCCTTCCTTCCTTCTCCTTCCTTGTTGGTGTTTGCTCGCTTTATTGCTTGCTTTTGCTTGTTTTACTTGCGTGCTTGCTTTTGCTTCCATGTTTGTATATTATTTAAT
>JAJSOF020000033.1:33039045-33191545 GCA_025594305.2 Periplaneta americana | reverse complement strand
TTGAAAGTTGAAACACAATGCGAAACCCTTATTAAGTTTTATGGTTTTCCAAGAAAACTTTCACCTTGTTGTCAGCTCATCTTCTTAGCATATGAAATACATAGGCTACTTTTCTGGGAATCGTCCCTCTCATTCCTTATTAAAAATAGCCATGTCTACACTGTGTGCAAGTGAGACCTTAACTATCTTCTTCTTTTTATAAAATCTCGTAATTCGATTACAATAGGGGCCAGTCTTTTCTGTTTCGAACACTGTAGTTTTGCAGTTGCAGTTTCTGTACTGAGATTGTACTATATGATGGTTGTGTGTTTAGTTTGATAAAGAAAAAAATCAGTTTTCTGTGGTTTGTGAAAAGTGTAAACTCCATTATGTCATATGAGAATTTGAGAGGTAAACTCAGTGAAACGTTTGGATTTAAATTGAACGATCGTGGAGAAGTGCTTGACAGAAAAAAAGTTTTCCGTGTTTAGTGATGCAGGAAATATTGTTACTAAACGTAGAGCGGCAATTAATTCGGAGCATGTGAATGCACTCACATGTTTAAAATCATGGATGAAGCAGTATTAACTAGGTGAGTCTTCATACTTTTTGTTATTTATGTTTGTCTCAAAAATTCCCGGAGAAATTGACACAATAAATTATAAGCCTAATAATAAATATTACGTTAGTAAGTAATTAAAATAGTTGTTTTGTGTAATATAACGATACAATATATACAGATATAAGCTGCAACATTTAATACTTATGCTTATCACCGACACAAGTTAAATTTAATAATAATTGTGTATTACAGTATAGCCTATTAAAACATTTTTTCAACTCGATCAAAACTCAAATAGTTAATCGATTATATGTTTTGATCGATCGACAGCACTAGTTTATAGGTAATCACTAATGTGATTAAGTGTCTTTTAAATATCTTCAATATTTAAATTAGTTCATATTTCGAAATTATATACTACTTTTAATTTTTAGAAGGTGTATAATTCACTTGAGTGTTCATAGTAACTGATTTGGAAAAGTTTATTGTAACAGGTCAGTGGATTATACTAAATATCTGCAGTATTTAACATTTTTATAGTGATCTTTACTTCTAAAAAATTTAAGAATGGCTTCCGTATAAATTGCCAGAACGTCAGTCTGTTGCCTAACCCTTCTACCTACTTTAGACTTACATAATGCTTATTCCAGCATGTTAAAGTTGTAAACAGGCTATAAAAATGTATGAAAAACGGCATGCTTGTGTAAGCGTTCAGACCATGCCTCACTGGCTTAACAAACGATCTCCTCCGAATAATGAAAGAGCCATTTGCTGTATTGGAGAGACGCTGATGAACCTCTCGTGTAGGGGTTTAGCTTTCCGCGTATCTTACCCTTCAGTCGTCGGATGTAGAACGGAAAGCGGCGCCAAGGATATCATGAAGAGTGAAACTCAGCTAGGTCATGTCTGGGAAGAAATACACTGGATGTTGATGCTGCAAGAAGGGATTCTAAGAATAGTAGACAGAAAGGAAGTTCCGAAGTGATGCGAAGGGAAAAAGTATTACAGGATGTTTATGTAAGTAGGAATTAGTACTGAAGGTTTCCTACTGCCACTATATATATATTTTTTTTTAATTTCAAATTTATTCACAATTTACATTTTAAATGAAAACATATGAATAGATCCCCGAAATGAGCATATGCTCGTGCTCGGGTACAGTCCAGTAGTCTACATAAATTTACGGAGATCAATAATAATGTTGATGATGGAAATAATAGTAATAATAATAATAATAATAATAATAATAATAATAATAATAATAATAATAATAATAATAATAGAATAACCGTGACGAAGATGATACAAAGATAGTACTTACTTACTTACTGGCTTTTAAGGAACCCGGAGGTTCATTGCCGCCCTCACATAAGCCCGCCATTGGTCTCTATCCTGAGCATAATTAATCCATTCTCTATCATCATATCCCACCTCCCTTAAATCCATTTTAATATTATCTTCCCATCTACGTCTCGGCCTCCCTAAAGGTCTTTTTCCCTCCGGCCTCCCAATTAACACACTATAAGTTATGCATTTCTGGATTAACCTATACGTGCTACATGCCCTGCCCATCTCAAACGTCTGGATTTAATGTTCCTAATTATGTCAGGTGAAGAACACAATGCGTGAGTTCTACGTTGTATAACTTTCTCCATTCTCCTGTAACTTCATCCCGCTTAGCCCCAAATATTTTCCTAAGCACCTTATTCTCAAACACTCTTAACCTATGTTCCTCTCTCAGAGTGAGAGTCCAAGTTTCACAACCATACAGAACAACCGGTAATATAACTGTTTTATAAATTCTAACTTTCAGATTTTTCGACAGCAGACTGGATGATAAAAGTTTCTCAACCGAATAATAACAGGCATTTCCCATATTTATTCTGTGTTTAATTTCCTCCCGAGTATCATTTATATTTGTTACTGTTGCTCCCAGATATTTGAACTTCTCCACCTCTTCAAAAGATAAATCTCCAATTGTTATATTTCCATTTCGTACAATATTCTGGTCACGAGACATAATCATATACTTTGTCTTTTCGTGATTTACTTCCAAAGCTATCTCTTTACTTGCTTCCATTAAAATTTCCGTGTTTTCCCTAATCGTTTGTGGATTTTCTCCTAACATATTCACGTCATCCGCATAGACAAGCAGCTGATGTAACCCGTTCAATTCCAAACCCTCTCTGTTATCCTGGACTTTTCTAATGGCATACTCTAGAGCAAAGTTAAAAAGTAAAGGTGCATCTCCTTGCTTTAGCCCACAGTACATTATAAAGATAGTAATACAAATTAATTCAATATTAATAATAATAATAATAATAATAATAATAATAATAATAATAATAATAATAATAATAATAATAGTAATAATAATAATAATAAAACAAAAATATTTACAGTAATAAAATAAATACTAAGACGGATAAAATAAAATATAAAACCACTTAGGCGAGAGTTAACACAGCTTAAATAAGCATATAATAACCGGGAAAAAAGTGACGAACTCGAAAATCGACAGAAAAGTTCGTTGTACCGCAGACGACAGCAACCGCCGTATTGACATTGTGTTATGCATTATTGGTAGTAGGGGGGAGCAGAAGGTCTACGTAACTGTCGTTCTCTTCGAATCTTCTCTACAATCATTGTATAGAGCACATCTAGGTCAGAAAGCATGGGTAGACATAACGGCTCGGTTAGAAAAGCCAACGTACTATGGTAGGAACGATCATGATTTTAAAATCAAATGTAGGAAACAGAAAACGGATGTAGGTAAATTCTCATTTTTAAATAGAACTATAAATGATTGGAATGACCTACCTGCAGCGGTCTTTGAGGGTTGTCCTTCCTTAAGAAGATTCAAGAATAATTTAAAAAGTTGTGTATAAAGTGAAAATTAAAATTAAGGGACATTCAACATTTAATTTTTTAAGGTGACATGTATTTATCTAGCCTGACGAGTTTACTTCCTTGGTTTGAATTGTAAATTATTTAAAAATAGCGTGTAAGAGGGCCTTAGACTAGAAATATTTAGTTTAAATGTAGTTCTGTTTATAAGTATGCATAAGAATGCAATTATTTGACTTATTTGAACTGTTGTATCAGTGAAGCGAGGTGAGTCAGTGAAGTTATGGTTTTACAGTGCAGTGAACAGTTCCGATCAGTAATAATTTATAGCGTCAATGAAATGTGTTCTATAGTGTCAGTGAAATGTGTTACAGAGTGTCAGTGAAATGTGTGCTAAAGTGTCAGTGAAATACGTCATAGTGCCACTACAGGGAATGAGATGAGAGTAAAGTGAAAGACTATTGAAACTTATGTAGGGCCTATACATAATTATGTAGGTTGTGTTGTAAAATTCGGTGTTTTATTTTATGTTTTATTATTATTGTGTTAAATTGTATTGTGTATTCTTATTGTATTGTGTATAAAATTGTATATGTGTTGTAAATTGTATTATGTATTGTAAATTTTATTGTGTATAGCTTATCATTTTAACTGTGTATTGTTAATATTGTTTATACCACTGCCACGGGGTGCTTGCCCACTTGCAGTGTAAATAAATACATACATACATACATACATACATACATACATACATACATACATACATACATACATACATACATACATACATACATACATACATACATACATACATCATGGGATGTTACTGCTGAAAAACAAAATGTCTACAAGTCAAACTGTTCATTATTACCAGGATAAATACAAATAATACTGAAATATATTAATCAAGTTTCAGTTATAGATCTCCCCTTTTGTGCAAGAGGTATCATATCAAAATATTTTATGAATGGCGGGGAAAATATAAATTTCAAGAACTCTCTAGTGACAGAGATAGTGACAAGTACAATCAAGTGTATCTGTGGCGATGCTAAGAAATCATTTATTGGAGATAGACACTGTTATTAATTAAGAAAATTATCTACATCTAGTCAGTTTTCTCCTTCTATTCCTCTATATTTTTTCTCAATAATTAATCTAAATTTTACTATATCAGTATACAAAATACAGCATGTCCGACAGAATTACTGTTAATAAAAATCACCTACACATCACAAATGATTTATTGTAGAAAAAAATTAATTTCCAAAGTTTTCCTACCCCTCCCATTCTGATAGGAATATTGTAAGTATAGGGTAAACTAGGGTCTAGTCTCGCCCTCCCCAAAGGTCTTTTTCCCTCCGACCTCCCAACTAACACTCTGAATGAATTTCTGGATTCGCCCATACGTGCTACATGTCCTGCCCATCTCAAACGTCTGGATTTAATGTTCCTAATTATGTCAGGTGAAGAATACAACGCGTGCAGTTCTGTGTTGTGTAACTTTCTCCATTATCTTGTAACTTCATCCCTCTTAGCCCCAAATATTTTCCTAAGCACTTATTCTCAAACACCCTTTAACCTATGTTTCTCTCTCAAAGTGAGAGTCCAAGTTTCACAACCATACAGAACAACCGGTAATATAACTGTTTTATAAATTCTAACTTTCAGATTTTTTGACAGCGGACTGGATGATAAAAGTTTCTCAACCGAATAATAACAGGCATTTCCCATATTTATTCTGTGTTTAATATCCTCCCGAGTATCAGAGCTTGGGGGTTGGGCGAAGGGCTAACAACCCATCACCGTAAAAAAGCAGCTTGTTACGAAACCTTCAAATAAGCCTAAGGAAAAATAAGGGAGAAAAAATAAAAAACCAGAAAATGTGGGAGTCGAAATATTTTTTTTTTAAATTAGGCCTAAATAGCTTTATTGCGTCATATCATATGAAATTGCTAAGCATTTTATTTCATGAGCATACATTGTTATTGCTGCGAGCACGATTTGAAAAATGTCCGTTATTAAGAACTAATATCTTCATTTTACGCCATGTAATTGAAAAAAATGTCCGTTATTTAGAGGTGTCCGCTATTCAGAGGTGTCCTTTACGAGAAATTTGACCAAAAGAGCCGAAATTATGACGAGAAAATTATGTAGTTTCGTGGTCCGTTTCATTTAGGGCCCTTTCCGATTTTTATCAGCGTCTTAGGAAAACCACGGGAAATCAGAGGTAGGACTTTTTCCAGCAATTCTGTTACTCCCCTTTCGTCCATTCATTTTGTGTTCCGCGTCACGAACCGGTCTGTTCGAGTTTCAAGAAACGTTCAAGGTCACAACTTTCTCTTCCTCCCCCAAACATTACTGGAAATATCTACGCCTATACGGGATATACCTACATATCTAAGTGTTTTTATTGGTAGTAATTCTTTCCCCTCCCCATTATCATCATCATCCCACCAATAATATACAATCTCACACTTTCTGCGTGGTTCCTATCCAAGCCTCCAGTACAAATACAAAATGGCTGAAAGTTATATAGTAAGCTTACACATTCGTAATTCATATAGACTATTATTCATTCATTCAGTCATAATTTTCTGCCCAATTGTAGGTATTTCACTGCAAATCCAGCATTCTCCAATCTTCCATGTTCACATCTTTCTCTTAGTCTCTCCGTACGATCCAGTATGTCTTAATGTCGTCTATCATCTAATATCTTGTTCTGCCCCGAACTCTTCTACATTCGACTCTAGAAATGTCAGACTTGTTCAAAATTTTGGTAAATGTTTTCGCCTCATCTGGAAGCTCATTTCTTCTAGTTTTCAGAAATATATAACTTGTACCCATTATCTCAATAATTTCATAATTATTTGGGTATTTATAATATAAGCGCACACACTTTCTATACCTTACGCCATCTTCAGTGTCTTTTTTTTTTCCTATCTCACATTTTCTGACATTTGTTATCCTTCCGATGAACAAAAAGAAGACTTCTACTTGGACACTGAGGTACCACATTAAAGCTTAAACTTGTGCCTATGTTGTAAACTGAAATTATTTTCAGTCGATTATAACTATTTTTCCAAAGAATATACAAATATACATACTTCAATTCATTTTATTTGGCCATTAGACATACAGTTTTAGGCTTCGTCAGAATACATTGAAAAACATATAAATACATATTTTTAAAAAACACTAATAAAAGAAACAGTAAAATTTAAATAATACAATGAAAACATGAAATAATTTGAAACTTTTAAATTAAAGAAAACTAACTAAATTGCATTTAAACTTATTTAGTAAAATACAATTTCAGACAAATTTGTGTTGAAAAACTCAGCAACCGAATAAAAAGGATTATTTAATAACCAATTGTAAAATCTAGTTTTGAAGCTATTGATTGGTAATTTATAATATTGACTGGGGAGCTTGTTATATAATTTCATTCCCATAATTAAAAAGTTTGTGTTGCTCTTGTGTAATCTACAATATAGAATATTAATTTGTTCACTATTTCTAATTTCATGATCATGTATATTGCCCACTAATGAGTAATTGTCGATATTTTGTCGAGTTTAAAGTACTAGATCTTATATATACAAATTTATGATTGTTGAAATCCGTGATTGTCTGAAAAGTGGCCGACAATGTTCCAGATAGTTTGATTTACATAAAATTCTAATGGCTTTCTTTTGTAAAATCAAAACGCTTCCAATTTTGGTTCCATTTTCCCAGAAAATTAGGGCATATCGGATTATCGACTCAAAGAAAGAAAAGTAGGCACATCTTAAATAATTTTGAGAAATGCAAGTCGTTAATTTCTTTAACAAATATGAAACTCTTGATAGCTTTGTACATATGTATTCGATGTGCTTATCCCATGTTAAACTGGAGTCTATAAAAAGTCCTAGAAATTTTGTGTATTTGAGCCTGCTGTCCTTATTTATTACTGTAGGCCTATATTTTTTTTTCCTAAAGTGCTTATATAAAGTGGCATATCTTTTGAATGGTTCAAGATAAATAAATAATTTTAGTTTATAACATTCTCCATACGTAGGGGATCATTTTGGCGAAAGAAGTTTTAACATAGGTCAATTTCTAATGGAGTCGGTCCAAAATTTTATCAACAGTAATCTCACTAGAGGTTTTGATTTATCTAGAGAAAATCAAAACTCGAGTGGGATTTAATTGACTATTACACGATTAGAAGAAAGTAGGCTATATAAAGATTAGAAGTAACAAAGTTTACAATAAAATATTAATTGGCTTACGAAAATACAACTGTCTTCAAATGTATTATTGTACCATCTCAACATTACGCTAGAAGGCAGTAGTGTTTTATGATGATGTTTTCTTGTTACCGGTATCAGTTGTGCCAACTATGGAATCATCATTGAACTCTGTGGCCTGTTACTAGTCAAGAGGGCTTTGTTGATTCAGTTTCATTTTTATTAAGACAGTTGCATTCCACTTCAGTTATCCGAATCCCAGTAATCAACGTCACTTGATAGATGATTTACAATAAATCTTAATATTAAACAATCTCTGATACCCGACTATCCATAATACCATATAGCAGAAGCTATAACATAACCTTACTAATATACACAAGTGTTAGAAAAGTTTTAATTAACGACGATGACATAAAAAAATAAACATGAATAATTTTAAAAGGAATAATTATTGAATGTACAATTTTCAAATTTGAATGTGGTTGGTGGTTCAATTGATGTTATATTGGACGTGTGCGTAATAGAAGTGGAACTCGTTGATTTAGGCCTACATGGTGTATTCAACTTATTCAGAATTTCCGAATGAATAATTTTAAAAGGAATAATTATTAAATGTACAATTTTCAAATTTGAATGTGGTTGGTGGTTCAATTGATGTTATATTGGACGTGTGCATAATAGAAGTGGAACTCGTTGATTTAGGCCTACATGGTGTATTCAACTTATTCAGGATTTCCGAATGGTGCTCTTCATTTATTTGTAAATCGGATTTCAGAAGATGCATAAGTATGATCAGTGATTTTCATTAATTCTTGTTCTTGAATGCCAATGCGAGTCATATTTGAAACTGCTGTGCATGGACTGGAATGGTTTGTAATTTTTTTTTTTTTTTTTTGACGTCCAGACCAGCGCAGTGTGAAATGTTGGCAAACAAAGAAACAAATGCTAGGGACGCGATAAAATTAAACAAATGCTAGGGACGCGATAAAATTAAACAAATGCTAGGGACGTGATAAAATTAAACAAATGCTAGGGACGCGATAAAATTAAACAAATGCTAGGGACGCGATAAAATTGAACAAATGCTAGGGACGCGATAAAATTAAACAAATGCTAGGGACGCGATAAAATTAAACAAATGCTAGGGACGCGGTAAAATTAAACAAATGCTAGGGACGCGATAAAATTAAACAAATGCTAGGGACGCGGTAAAATTAAACAAATGCTAGGGACGCGATAAAATTAAACAAATGCTAGGGACGCGATAAAATTAAACAAATGCTAGGGACGCGATAAAATTAAACAAATGCTAGGGACGTGATAAAATTAAACAAATGCTAGGGACGTGATAAAATTAAACAAATGCTAGGGACGCGATAAAATTGAACAAATTCTAGGGACGCGATAAAATTAAACAAATGCTAGGGACGCGATAAAATTAAACAAATGCTAGGGACGCGATAAAATTAAACAAATGCTAGGGACGCGATAAAATTGTGCGATAAGCAGCCATGATTGGTTGAAATACGTCCTTTCGTACCGTTTTAGTATGACGTAGTAAGAGTGTAATAGTCAATAAAAAAAAATTTCTTTGGGACCCTAAATTCGATTTTCAAGTTTGAATTAAATAAAATGTTTAGCTTACTTTCAAGAATCATGTCACCGAAGTTTGAAAGACATTGAGGAAAAAATGTGGATTTTTATCATAAGAGTCGATGGGTACCTTAATGAAGAGAAACGAGTCCGCTGTCAAAAACTGAAAGCTACTCAATAATTCTGCTTCAATTGATAGAGGAGAAAATCCTCGGGGGGGAAAAAATCCCAACCAGGTAACTTGTCCCAATGAGTAGGTCTGTTTGAATTTGAACGCGGGCCCGCTAGTTTCACGGTAAGACATGTTAACCATCACTCCACAGCAGTGGAATGATCTATTTATTACAGTCTTGCGATGGTGACTAGTAATTTCAAGCTAGAGCTGCTTTATGCCCGCTGCGCGCGCGCGGAGCTCTTTTATCTGTAAACATTGCTAAAGGATGTACAGATCTTAGAACACATCGCATCATGACAGAAAGGAAGCGCTTAAAGCTTTCAAGGAAGAGTGGAAGATACAGTATTTATGCTTCGAACATGGTGATGAAGTCCAGTGTTTGTTGTGTAAAAAAAATATCATTTGCAAAAAAAGCAATATAAAACGGCATTCTGAGACGCAACATGAAAAAGAAATATATATATATATATATATATATATATATATATATATATATATATATATATATATATATATATAGACATTATTCAGGAGAAGAGAGAAATAAATTGATTTCGGAATTGACATCGAAGGTAAATTAATTTACATTTGAGTCGGTAGATTGTATCTAGATTCCTTTTATTTATTTTTTTATTTTAAATGTAGTGTTGATGTTTTATTTGTTGCTTGTTTCTGGATATTTACTTTCATTAGACTACGTGTTTCTTTAATTTAGAAATAATATTTTATCTTTGGTTGCACTTTAACTTATACTATTACTAAGCTCAAAAAGCTAATTCACTTTTATTCCAATAATTATTTTCAAGATTTTGAGCAAATATGAATTAAACATTTTGAAAACTTTGATGCAAGGAACTTTTTCAGTACGTGAATAAAAAATATACTTAAAAATATAATTTCAAAACTATTAGACCTAATTGCATCAAATTTTGTACAGATGATATTATTATAGATCTGTTTATATAGTTTAAATTTCACAAATTTTGGCCGAAAATTGTGGAAGTTTTAATAATCATACATATCCCCTTAAATGATTCACCCCAAAAATTACGATGGCTCTCAATATCTTGATTTAATTAATTTGTTTTTTCCTTGTTACGTGGATCTCACGAATCACTCTAAGAAAACTCATTACATAATCACGACTGGAGAGTAAGGACTACACTTTCACAATCACACAATCAATATAACTCTATTTCAATCAATATTGTCATTATTATTTTTTCAACAAATACTCAAAAGTACTTAGAGATCACACACGTCGAGCAAATAGACCCTATTAGTTTCTCCAAAACCAATGAAGTGAAGTATTTACATAATGAATAATTGCTTTTAACAATAAAATGGTTTACATGCAATTAACTTTTCCTATTTTTCTTTTTGATCCTAAAAAACCCTTCCCTTTGCGATTTGTTTATATATGTACCTGTATATAAAATGACTGAATAATTAGCCCTATTACATAGCCAGAAATTTAGTAACGCAAGTTATTGTAATAATTGCTGCCTTTATTCGCTGCATGTGCATGTACATCCCTGATGTCTACGTTACGACGCTATGCGCTCGTGATCAAGGTCGAGCTCTTCTACCATGATTGGGAGCTAATATCGTCTCATCCCTGTATTATTACATCAGTTTAAATTCTATTGATAAAAAGAGATGCGTGAGATGAAGAGATTACAGCGAGGGACAGAATCGCAGCTGTGATAACACTGCCAAGTGCCGCGATCTATTTATGAGGCTGTGGTTTGCTTCACTCGCTGTAGTTTGTTGTGGTTTGTACCTGGGAACAAGCAAAGTTTCATTGTTCATTATTCCGCTGTAAAAAAAAGTTTGTAAAATTTCTCCTACTGTATGAAAAGGACAAAAAAAAAATTAAAACAAAACAAATGGTCTTGGAATAAAAATAGAAGCCTACGTAACTGTTTTGCTCCTTTGAGTTTCATTTGTATTTTATATATTCAGAACTACGTGCGCAAATGAAAACGTAACCTTTTGTGATATTGTTTGATATTCCCGCAGCGCGAAATGAAACGCCATAATTGGAGAATACATATGCATGAGTGGGCGAAATGGGTACAGCCACACAGGGACTTGCATTGCTGCCAACAATATAACCGAAAACAGGACAAAAACTCATCACACTGATTCAGGCCCGTTTCGTAGTTGCTTTATGCAATTCCGTATTTTTCTATCCTTTCTTTGTATTTTTTTTCTTTCTTTCGTGTTAAATATATAGATCTTGGTTGCGGAACAATTGTACTTATGTGAGAAATGCAAACCGGCAGTGAGGTTAACAAAGGTATAAAATAACTCTGGACTGTATATGTACTACACTATTGTTTCTCGCATTACGAGAATTGTATATATTGTAAAGAGTCAGACGCATATCTAAACAAAAACACAGTAGTAAATGCTATAAGAAAGATTTAAACTAAAGACTTTCTAGCAACTACTGACTACGTAATACAAATCAGATAATGATATGTCAAATCGTAACTAAATACAAGGCTATAAGAATATAAAATTTTTTAAAGTTTTTCAATCATATGACTTATCATTTTTGTTGCAAATTAATATTTGCTAATAGGCTACTTGCTTACTTACTGGCTTTTAAGGAACCCCGAGGTTCATTGCCGCCCTCACATAAGCCCCCCTTTGGTCTCTATCCTGAGCCTCCCCAAAGGTTTTTTTTCCCTCCGGCCTCCCAACTAACACTCTATATGCATTTCTGGATTCGCCCATACGTGCTACATGCCCTGCCCATCTCAAACGTCTGCATTTAATGTTCCTAATTATGCCAGGTGAAGAATACAATGCGTGCAGTTCTGTGTTGTGTAACTTTCTCCATTCTCCTGTAACTTCATCCCTCTTAACCCCAAATATTTTCCTAAGCACCTTATTCTCAAACATCCTTAACCTATGTTCCTCTCTCAAAGTGAGAGTCCAAGTTTCACAACCATAAAGAACAACCGGTAATATAACTGTTTTATAAAGTCTAACTTTCAGATTTTTTGACAGCAGACTGGATGATAATAGCTTCTCAACCGAATAATAACAGGCATTTCCCATATTTATTCTGTGTTTAATTTCCTCCCGAGTATCATTTATATTTGTTACTGTTGCTCCAAGATATTTCAACTTCTTCACCTCTTCAAAAGATAAATCTCCAATTTTTATATTTCCATTTCGTACAATATTCTCGTCACGAGACATAATCATATACTTTGTCTTTTCGGGATTTATTTCCAAACCTATCTCTTTATTTGCTCCCAGTAAAATTCCCGTGTTTTCCCTAATCGTTTGTGGATTTTCTCCTAACATATCCACGTCATCCGCATAGACAAGCAACTGATGTAACCCGTTCAATTCCAAACCCTCTCTGTTATCCTGGACTTTCCTAATGGCATACTCTAGAGAAAAGTTAAAAAGTAAAGGTGATAGTGCATCTCCTTGCTTTAGCCCACAATGAATTGGAAACGCATCTGACAGAAACTGACCTATACGAACTCTTCTGTACGTTTCACTGAGACACATTTTAATTAATCGAACTAGTTTCCTGGGAATACTAAATTCATATAAAACTTCTCTCTTAACCGAGTCATATGCCTTTTTGAAATCTGTGAATAGCTGATGCTATTTGCTAATACATGTTTAAAAAAATGTATGAACGTTTTAAGATACTTAAAAGTTTCAACGATATCTAAAAGTAAGTCCAATATAGAATATGTTCACTGTGATGAATTTGTGTATGATATAACGATAAGAATTAAAGTCATGAGTTATATATATATATATATATATATATATATATATATATATATATAACTCATGACTTTATATATATATATATATATATATATATATATCTTTGATGGGCGATCATAAGAGTACAAGTCAAAAACCTTATTTTACAGGAGAGCAAAAAAACTGTTTAACATCGTACATGATTTTGAAGATACTGTTATGTGCATCAGAGAATGCGGCGTTCTACAGCAGGTTTTGACTTGTACTCTTTTTACCAGACATAGATATCGAGCTGATGATGACAAAACTGTACATATCTCAATTTCGCCAAAAACTGACTTGTACTCTTATGATCGCCCATCAAAGATATAGTAAACATCTTAATATAGTTGTAAGAGATATTTTAATTTGCATATGGATTTACTAACTTGCCGAAAATGTGCGTAATATAATATATAAAATACATACATGTTACATATACATGATATGATAAATATTCATGTTACAATGTTCTACGTATGTTTGTTAAATAACACTATTAAATATACAAAAATTGTTAAAAGATATCAAATATTGTAATACTTATGTTTATATGATACAATTTGAAGTAAATTTAAATTTTATTAAAAGCTGACGTTATGATTAATTACGTATTATTTATATGACAATGTACATTTGTTTCTGCATGTAATACAATCATTGTGTTTTCGTTGCAAATTACCTTATATGTGTAATTGTTCCGTATTCACCGGGTAATTCTTAATTCTGTAAAATATAATTTATCCAAATATCACTTTAAGTTCTGCGAAAAGAAATTCATATTTAACTATATTTAACAAAATTTTCCTTTTTAAGAATAGTAATTATCGAAGTATAATAAATAAGATTGCTAACAAATCACATCATTATCATTTTTGAATTTTAATTAATATTATTCCATTCAAACATGTGTACCAATTACAATCAAAAATTTTAACTATGCATATTTCATCAAATAACAATGTCAAATTATGTTAAAATATGAGTACATAAATAATACTTCTTAAGTGGGTGCATCACAATTAACTACCATATGGGAAAGTTTTTTTTAACAAATATGCATTGATTTTTTGGTAGGAAATACATAAGTGTAGTTATAAGCTGATATTTGACATGCTATAGAGTCTTAGTTGGAAGGCCGGAGGGAAAAAGATCTTTGGGGAGGCCGAGAAGTAGATGGGAGAATAATAAAATGGATTTGAGGGAGGTGGGATATGATGATAGAGACTGAATTAATTTTGCATAGGATAGGGACCGATGGCGGGCTTATGTGAGGGCGGCAATGAACCTGCGGGTTCCTTAAAAGCCATTTGAAAGGAAGTAAAGTAATTGGTACGCATAAGGGGTTAGGTACAGCTTACAGCAGTAACGTTTTCGAAATATTCAACATTTTTTTCCTCCATTACTGTATCTTGTACAATAATGAAAATTAGTATGTGTAAAACACTGTCCTTCTGCTATATGAAAAAAATATTTCTACGATTAAAAAAATTATTTACGTTTCCCCAAATTCAGTTCACTGTGCAGTGATGATGTGTTTCCCACATAACTAAAAAAACTATCCAACATTCTGTGATGAAATTTTTTGTGTGTATTTTTGCATGTCATATCTGCAATATGATGCAAGATCACTTCTCTACATTTGATAGATTCTCTGATAAAAAATGAAATCATTTTAAAAATGATCATATATCAGTATTTTCTATTACACAAAATAAAAAAATATATATTATTTATTAAGGAATGTAGTGAAAGAGCATGATATTTTAAATTTGAGTTTCAGCAATAAAATAAAAGAGCGAGAGAACATTAAAATGTTAACAAGTTTTTGAGTTATGAGGGGAACGCTTCATCACTGCACAGTGATCAGCCAACATTTTGAATTAAATCGTAAAAATATGTTCTTCATATAGCAGAAGGACAGTGTTTTATACATACCAATTTTCATTTTTGTACAAGATACAGTAATGGAGGAAAAAATGTTGAATATTTCCAAAACATTTATTGCTGTAAGCTGTACCTAAACCCTTAAATGTTTTACTATTTTAATATTTTTAACTTTGATATCCAGTAACTACACTTTGACACGCGTCATCTTCACAATTTTATTGCAATATTTTGTTTTCATAAGATATCTCTAATCAATGTCTGAAGATGCCATGTTGCATGGCGAAAACGTTAATACTCGTAGTTTTAATAAATAAAATGTAAATTCATAAGTGTATCATTTACATTAAAATAAGTCATATGATTGAATAACATTTTTCTTTTTGATTCTGCATAAGAATTTTTATAAGTAAGACTGTAATATTATTTTGTGCGAGATCGTGCGTATTTGCTTGGTTTCCGCACAAAACCAATTCGCGATAAGTCTAAAATCCACATTCAGTATTCCCAACCTAACACACATAACAATTCCCCTCTTCTTACCGCTTAAATGACACATTGATTTTACTGCTTTAGGCTTTTAACATATTATTTTTAGAGACGTTCAATATAGTAGTAATTATAAATTTGAAACTTACCACTGCAATTTCATCTAAATTGCACTGTTAATTATTGTTTTTAAATATTTTCAAAAATTAAGTAAATTCTACAACTCCACTAAAGTTACTGCATTCGTGATGCATGTATCATTAAGGAAGCCGTTTGTTTTAAGTTCGCATTTATAGACTGGGGGGAAAAAAGACAGACGTATATCACGGCCCGCTGGAGTATAGTAAACACAGAAAACATTTTAAAGCAACAATGTTGAAGATAGATATTTTTGTTTTCCAAAATTGCCGTCATTGAACAGAAACCAAGATGGAGATTTCATTGCAACTAATTAGAAATTCCTCTTTCAGGTATGTAATAAACGATCTTCGCACAAAATAATGTATGATACACGAGCGGTATGTTTTCTTTCAATTCTCGGAAATTAAAAAAGCTCAACTACGTTTCGCTTTTTCAAACTTTTCCTCGAACATGAAAACTTCAACATACCGCTCTTGTAACGCATATTACTATTGTGCGAGATCGTGCGTATTTGATTGGTTTCCGCACAAAACCAATCCGCGGTAAGTCTAAAATTCCACATTCAGTATTCCCAACCTAACACACATAACAATTTCCCTCTTCTTACCGCTTAAGTGACATATTCATTTTACTGCTTTAGGCTTTTAACATATTATTTTTAGAGACGTTCAATATAGTAATAATTATAAATTGGAAACTTACCACTGCAATTTCATCTAAATTGCACTGTTAATTATTGTTTTTAAATATTTGTAAAAATTAAGTAAATTCTACAACTCCACTAAAGTTACTGCATTCGTGATGCATGAAACATTAAGGAAGCCGTTTGTTTTAAGTTCGCATTTATAGACGGGGGGGGGGAAAAAAGACAGACGTATATCACTGCCTGCTGGAGTATAGTAAACACAGAAAACATTTTAAAGCAACAATGTTGAAGATAGATATTTTTGTTTTCCAAAATTGCCGTCATTGAACAGAAACCAAGATGGAGATTTCATTGCAACTAATTATAAATTCCTCTTTCAGGTATGTAATAAACGAACTTCGCACAAAATAATGTATGATACACGAGCGGTATGTTTTCTTTCAATTCTCGGAAATTAAAAAAGCTCAACTACGTTTCGCTTTTTCAAACTTTTCCTCGAACATGAAAACTTCAACATACCGCTCTTGTAACGCATATTACTATTGTGCGAGATCGTGCGTATTTGCTTGGTTTCCGCACAAAACCAATCCGCGGTAAGTCTAAAATTCCACATTCAGTATTCCCAACCTAACACACATAACAATTTCCCTCTTCTTACCGCTTAAGTGACATATTGATTTTACTGCTTTAGGCTTTTAACATATTATTTTAGAGACGTTCAATATAGTAATAATTATAAATTGGAAACTTACCACTGCAATTTCATCTAAATTGCACTGTTAATTATTGTTTTTAAATATTTGCAAAAATTAAGTAAACTCTACAACTCCACTAAAGTTACTGCATTCGTGATGCATGTAACATTAAGGAAGCCGTTTGTTTTAAGTTCGCATTTATAGACGGGGGGGGGGGAAAAAGACAGACGTATATCACTGCCTGCTGGAGTATAGTAAACACAGAAAACATTTTAAAGTAACAATGTTGAAGATAGATATTTTTATTTTCCAAAATTTCCGTCATTGAACAGAAACCAAGATGGAGATTTCATTGCAACTAATTATAAATTCCTCTTTCAGGTATGTAATAAACGATCTTCGCACAAAATAATGTATGATACACGAGCGGTATGTTTTCTTTCAATTCTCGGAAATTAAAAAAGCTCAACTACGTTTCGCTTTTTCAAACTTTTCCTCGAACATGAAAACTTCAACATACCGTTCTTATAACGCATATTACTAGTCTTCTATATATCTTTTGAATGATAATTCAAGAAAAGAAAACGTGTAGAAAATGTACTGAGAAAGAATGTAGTAGTAGGTATCTTGGTAACACAGATTTCTTTCATCTAATTTAATAAGCAGTTTCCAGTGTTGTTCTACAGTTATGTACATGCGGGATGCACAATTCCGCTGCTGCGAGAGGTAAACAAGGCTGCAGTGGAGCGCCAAGATCGCACGCTTGTGGTCTACGCCTGTTAGCACGTATTGTTCACGCAACAGTTCTCGGCCGCTGGCCTTGTACATTCTGGTGTGCGAGTCACCGGATTAACCTAGCCTACACAAAGCAAATCTTTATCAGTGAGAGATGTAGGGGTATAATGCTAGGCAGTGCATTTTCAGGTACACTCCCTCTTCCATCACGTATTATTTACGATAGGATGCAAGACCTGAGGAAATATTGATCACTCTTTCGCTCACAGCTCTTTTCAAGAGTTCTGCGACAAGAATCCATATCTGAAAAGAACCGGATTAATGTTCATTTGTATTTCGAAGGCACCAAAATAAACATGCCACCCGTTACTTCAAAACTGGTTCCATAATTAAAAAAATTAATACAGTAAAACCTTTCATTCCGATCAAACCAAGTGAACATAATATAGAGATGGTAATTTTACAGAGTTACTCCAATGACCTATAACGTATGAAGATTAATTGTGCAGACCTTATTTACTTATAAATGACTTTTAGAGAACCCCGAGGTTCATTGCTGCCCTCACATAAACCCACAATCGGTCTCTATATTGAGCAAGATTAATCTAGTCCCTATAATCATATCCCACCTCCCTCAAATCCGTTTTAATATTATCCTACCATATACGTTTCGGCCTCTCCAAAGGTATTTTTTTCCTCTGGCCTCCCAACTAACACAGAATATAGGGACCTATTACGGCATATATATATATTTCAATATTAACTAACTTTTAATTATGAATATTCAAACTTCAATTCTTTCAATAAATTATCATATTGTGAACTTCTAAACTGATTTCGGTTTTTTATAAAATATAGCTATCTATTTATTTTTTTATATTTTTAAGCAGGTTATTTAACAACGCTATATCAACATCCTCCACATCCTGTGGAGTAACGGTCAGCGCGTCTGGAAGCGAAACCAGGTGGCCCGGGTTTGAATCCCGGTCGGGGCAAGTTACCTGGTTGAGATTTTTTCCGGGGTTTTCCCTCAACCCAATACGAGCAAATGCTGGATAACTTTCGGTGCTGGAACCCGGACTCATTTCACCGGCATTATCACTTCATTTCATTCAGACGCTAAATAACCTAGATGTTGATACAGCGTCGTAAAATAACCCAATAAAATTAAACAAAAATCAACATCATAGGTTATTTAGCGTCTAAATGATATGAAGGTGGTAATGCCGGTGAAATGAGTACGCGGTCCAGCGTAAGTTACCTAGTATTAGTTCAAATTGGGTTGAGGGAAAACCCCGGAAAAACCTCAAGCAGGTAACTTGCCCCGACTAGGATTCGAACCCGGGCCACCTGGTTTCGCTGCCAGACGTGCTCACCGTTACTCCACAGGTGTGGAGACACTATTTTAAAAAGTGCAATTTAAATATTCAAAAGTCTGCGAAAAATAATTAGCATTGGCTTTTATTTTTGGGTGAAAAATATTTTGTGAAACAAAAAATGGGCCTGTCTAAAATTTAGATTCGTTTCACTTATTGTGAAGTAGTAGAGCGAGTAGAGCAACAAGTTAATATTACTAAATTCAATATTTTGAAATTAAAGGAAGAGGAAATTAAGCAATATTATCAGGTCGAAATTTCGAATAGATTTGCCACTTTAGAAAGTTCCCACGAAGTTGAGAAAGAATTAGATGTTAACAGCGTGTGGGAAAATATCAGAGATAGTATCAAAATTGCAGCTGAGCAGAGCATAGGTTATTATGAAACTAAGAAAAAGAAACCGTGGTTTGATGAAGATTGTTGCATGGTAGTAGAAAGAAGGAAACAGGCAAAATTGAAATTCTTACAGGATCCAGTTGAGGAGAAGAGAGATAATTATTTCCATGAAAGACGGGAAGCAAGTCGTACACTTAGGAATAAAAAGAGAGGTTACTTGAAGGAAAAACTGAATGAGGTAGAAACAAATAGTAAGAATAAAAACATTCGAGATTTATATAAGAGTATAAAGGAATTTAAGAACGGATAACAGCCAAGGGTAAACGTGATCAAGGATGAGAATGGTGACTTGCTTGCAGACTCTCCATCAGTACTAAACAGATGGAAAAACTATTTTGCTCAACTACTAAATGTACATAGGCCAGATAGAAATGATCGGGACGAAATTGAAATACAAACTGCTGAGCCATTTATACCCGAGCCCACGCTTTCAGAAGTCGAAATTGCGATAGAAAATCTGAAAAAGTACAAGTCTCCAGGTATCGATCAAATTCCAGCAAAATTAATACAAGAGGGTGGAAGTGCATTATATAGAGAAATTTATAAACTTGTACTTGCTATTTGGGAAAGGGAAATTGTACCAGAACAATGGAAGGAGTCCATAATTGTACCTATTTTAAAGAAGGGGGACAAAACCAACTGTGGTAACTTTCGAGGAATATCACTTTTGTTGACGTCGTACAAAATTTTGTCCAATATTCTTTTGAGAAGATTAGCTCCGTATGTAGATGAAATTATTGGGGATCATCAGTGCGGTTTTAGGCGTAATAGATCGACTATTGATCATATTTTTTGTATTCGACAGATAATTGAGAAAAAATGGGAGTATAAGGGTACAGTACATCAGTTATTCATAGATTTCAAAAAGGCATATGACTCGGTTAAGATGGAAGTATTATATGATATTCTTATTGAATTTGGTATTCGCAAGAAACTAGGTCGATTAATTAAAATGTGTCTCAGTGAAAAATACAGCAGAGTCCGTATAGGTCAGTTTCTATCTAATACTTTTCCAATTCACTGAGGGCTAAAGCAGGGAGATGCACTATCACCTTTACTTTTTAACTTCGCTTTAGAATATGCCATTAGGAAAGTTCAGGATAAAAGGCAGGGTATGGAATTGAACGGGTTACATCAGCTTCTTGTCTATGCGGATGACGTGAATATGTTAGGAGAAAATCCACAAACGATTAGAGAAAACATGGGAATTTTACTTGAAGCAACTAAAGCGATCGGTTTGGAAGTAAATCCCGAAAAGACAAAGTATATGATTATGTCTCGTGACCAAAATATTGTACGAAATGGAAATATAAAAATTGGAGATTTATCCTTCGAAGAGGTGGAAAAATTCAAATATCTTGGAGCAACAGTAACAAATATAAATGACACTCGGGAGGAAATTAAACGCAGAATAAACATGGGAAATGCGTGTTATTACTCGGTTGAGAAGCTTTTATCATCTAGTCTGTTGTCAAAAGATCTGAAAGTTAGAATTTATAAAACAGTTATATTACCGGTTGTTCTGTATGGTTGTGAAACTTGGACTCTCACTCTGAGAGAGGAACATAGGTTAAGGGTGTTTGAGAATAAGGTGCTTAGGAAAATATTTGGGGTTAAGCGGGATGAAGTTACAGGAGAATGGAGAAAGTTACACAACGCAGAACTGCACGCATTGTATTCTTCACCTGACATAATTAGGAACATTAAATCCAGACGTTTGAGATGGGCAGGGCATGTAGCACGTATGGGCGAATCCAGAAATGCATATAGAGTGTTAGTTGGGAGACAGGAGAAAAAAGACCTTTGGGGAGGCCGAGACGTAGATGGGAGGATAATATTAAAATGGATTTGAGGGAGGTGGGATATGATGATAGAGACTGGATTAATATTGCACAGGATAGGGACCGATGGCGGGCTTATGTGAGGACGGCAATGAACCTTCGGGTTCCTTAAAAGCCATTTGTAAGTAAGTAAGTAAGTATTGTGAGAATAATCTTCTGTTGCACATAAGATAGTTTTAAATAAATATTTTGCTTGTTATTAAATAGGCCTACACATGACGGTATATTTTTTTACGTGAGTAGCATTCTCATTGTTCAGTGCCTATACTGTCCTATACGAATAAGCAGATATAAAACACACGAGACGGAGCGGGAAGACGAGTCAAGCCCTCCTTTGCAAGCGAAGCTAGTATGATCCATGTGCATCTAACTTGCATTCAAAGTAACCAAACGCAGGATTGCAGTAATGAGTATCATCGACATATTTTTTTTGTAGGAAAAATGAACAGATGCAGTGTTGCATTTCGCCCTCTTTGCAGTGTAGGACAAAACTTAAATTGACGCCGATCGCCATCATACGAGTATTTAGAACAATGTAATAGAACATGTTCCACTGTCACTCTGACATGACAGGTGACACACTCTGAGGGAGGTTTGCCCCTGCGTGACATGTATAGGCATATAACTCGCTGGCACAGCAGGTTATGTTGCAGACTCTTGCCATAAAGTGACATTTAGGCCTATTTTTAAGACGAATCATAGCCTTTTTTAAATGAAAACATCTTACACTACAGCCATATAATAAATCTTAACATATTTAACGAAATACAATGACAAAAATAACAGAAGAGGAAATGAGAGAAGAAATAATTAAAATACACGTGATCACCCCTTTTTGCAAGGGAATTCGGAAGTGTCTAGGTGAGCTCAAAGCCTGTTGGTCACTTGTTTCACTCCGTCCTCTTTGAAGGAACATTAGAGAATTTTGACCGGTTTTCCATTTTCAAAATCCGCACTTAAACTTCGGCGCGTATATATGGGAGACAGTGTTTCTGTCCACAGTGATGTCAAAGCAAGCGCATTTTTCTGACCTTGATGTCGTGCGCGGGCATCAAGCACTAGGTATGGAAGAAGAAAGAATTATGTACTGTATATGAAGAAGCAGCCGTTGGATTAAAAGAACAGTGGTGTGCAAACTTCAAACGGAACGTGAAATTTTATGTCGTTATTTTTATATGGCTTCTTTCTGTTTGATATTATCTATATTGTCTATAAAACAAAAGTACTAACACCAATTTATTAATATTGCAGTTATGTTTTAAACGTTAATTACATAATAAAGAGTTAAGAAGAAATATTAGTAGTGCAACTATACTGTATTAAGTGAATGAAACTTATCATTCATAAAGAAAGTGATATCCGAAAGAAAGAAATTAGTATGGCATGATAAGTTGGAATTGATATTGACGGTATCTTTATCCTTGTAAAAGTAAAAGTATAGTACAAAGCAAAGTTATCTAGCTACTGTAAGTGTAACTAATATTACATAACAAAACTTTTATCGCATTATGCTTTTAAGTTGATTCTGGTGCGCAAGTTCCTATCATCAGAATATTAAATTATTTTCTCGAAATCTGCTGAAGCTATAGAGCAGACGTTTTTACAACACATGGGCACATGTATTTTGTTTATGATGTTACAGCAGTTGCTTTGTTAATTCATTTCCTTACAAACATTTTGAATGCTACTATTTTCAAAATTTTCAATACCCTATCTTCAGTAATACGTATTTACGATATATTAGATTTACGAAAACATTGTTTCAGTACTTGTAAGGCTATTAAATAAAATTTCACTTTTCTGTAAAAGAAAAGTTAAGAAATTATTGCTTTTGAATAAAAAAGCAAACTTGTGAAAAATGAGAATTAAAATAAAAACTTACATTCTTATAATACACTTATATTTCTCAAACAAAAATTAACATGGATACAGTTTTAATAAGTTCTCTTCCCTTTATCCATTGAATCAGTGCTGGCCATCCCTGTATATAGCTCGACCAAGCGGCATATACTACCTCTTTCGTCTGTCTCTTTCCTTTCCTTTCCTTTCCTTACTCTCCTGAGCTCTAAAGCGCGCGCTTGCACCTATGGGCATCAGTTGACATGACTGTCGTATACGAATGACTAACTATGAATAATTTTTCTTGGTACATTCTGTGAAACAGAAACCAAGCTTTCAGATGTATGTCAACATTATTTAATGTTATAGTCATTTCTCTAATTAGTTATTGAGTGCCCCACAAAGAAATAATTTACTGTAACAAATAGACGAAATTGGTAAAATTGAAGAGTGGCGTACAAAACAATTTATTTGAAATTCACTTCATTTGTGCAGCATTTTGACAAAGAGAAACATACATTTGTGTGTTCTTCTATTATACTCGACAAAAATGGAAGTGAGCGAACATCAGCAACTCTACCATTAAATCTACTGACCACGCAGAATGTAGCGTAGCCTATACAATGGACTGGAGCTCCCCGCTCTGTGTTCTGAATTTTACATGGATTCTTTCTGGCCTTTTCACTGTACCAACTGATCTGTCATTGAAGTGAATTGCATGATTTATGAAAAATCCGTGCGACTAGATTATTTTACCATTAAAAGCTCTTACGTCGTCACAAAATGTGATAGAATTCATGGCTAGACTGAAAAATTGTATGTAACTTACAAGATTTCAAGCACGAAAATCGATATCATTAAATGACGTAGGCCTACATATTGCGACGGAACTAAAAATAGCAATTTAAATAAAATGTTTTAACGTGAAACGTTTAGCCTGTCCTCGATTGCCAAATGAACCAAATTTATCAAAATTTGAACATCTCACGTCGGTTGCTTAGCAATGGCAATGAATAATTACATCACACTATTATGACGTCATTTAGCAACGGATCATTCAGACGAAACATAATTTATTCCATGTAAATACTTGTAGGGTAAACATTGATAATTTCGTGGCAGTGGTTATTTCGTGATACTTTTTCTTTGCTCTTTTGTGAACTAACCAATAGCGTTACGAGATTCAAATTTCCGCCAAGGGATTGCATATGTTGTCCAGTTTCCAGAAACATACAGCTACGCTTTGTGTTACTATTGTAGTTGCTTCAGTGAGCTTTTATGTTTGGAGAGAGCAAGTTTGCGTCGACTTCTCAGGAGTAAAAATTTTGTGGATGTTTGTAATTACATTACAGGCTTATTACTAAAGGTAAGCATATGATATTTGGTACAAAGATTTATTGTATCTTCATGAAATTTTAGGAAATGTTTTTGAAATTTTAGATACAGCTGTAGTCGCCATATAGGCTTAGCTTTACTGATAGAAATCTTAGCTGTTTGAGGCGAAATTTTGTTGAACATTAAGCGTTACATTTTATACTATTTTAAAAATTGTATTACAATAGGAATTTTAGAAATCTGAAGACAAGATGTGATAACAAAAAAGAAAAGGGAGACCCAATGGGTTCAGTGTAGCTTCTGTTTGATTTGTTATCATGCTAAGTGTCAATGATAAGTGCTAGATTGCAAGAATTGTGACAGAAGATGGAACATGGCTCCACCATGAGGCAGACAATGGAGTAGCATCATGTAAATTGACCAAAGAAATAGAAATTCAAAAGTACACCTTCAGCAGGAAACGTTATGGCTACTGTGTTTTTCGATTCAGAAGGACTCTTGCTTGTGGACATCATGCCACACGGAACCACCATTAATTCTGACGGGTATGTTGCAACTCTCAAGAAACTTCAAGTTCGACTGAGTCGTGTTCGACGACATCGGGAGAACCAGGATGTTCTGCTATTGCACGACAACGCACAGCCATATGTCAGTCACAAGACCATAGACTAGATCAGAAAATTCGGATAGACAACACTGAAACATCCGCCTTACAGTACTGAACTGGCACCGTGCGATTACCATTTCTTTGGTAAACTGAAGGATCCTTTCGTTGAACGAGGTTAGAAGATGACTCCCTTGTACACGCTGCTAAAGAGTGGCTCAGACGTGTTGGTCCAGACTTTTACCGTGCTGGTCTACAGGCCCTCGTTCCTAGGTTACGTAAGGCAGTTGAAAGGGACGGGTATTATGTGGAAGAGTGACATTTTGTTCCTAAAGAATGTATCTACATTCTGTGAAAATAGCAAAGCTGTATGGTAAAAATATAATTTTTAAACAAATGTTATGCATTACTTTTGGAGTTACCCTAGTAATATAGGCTATAATAAAGTCCGTAATAAAAGTGTTCACCCTTTCAGGGCAAAGAAGATACCTTTTCAATTTCAATTTTTACTTTGATTTCATTCTTATTATGTGTTGATATGTATTTCTATGTTTTCTTGCTATGAATATTAGACAGAATTACTATGTTTGAAGTCTTGTAACAATAAATGAGAATTTCATTTGACTTTAATGAATTTTTCCACAATTCTTCTACCTCTCACGAAATTATCAATGCAATATCACGAAATTACCAAGGTTATCACGAAATAACCAACTTTTCAGCTTAAGTTGTAAAAGTGGTTTTTGGCACATATTCAAGAACGTATCCAATCTTTTATGTCTCCAGATTTGTACAGCAAGTTATCGTCTTTTAGATGAAAAAAATCGGAATAAGGATATATTTACACATTTGCATTTTAAATTAGTTTTCATGAAATTATCACGAAATTACCAATGTTTACCCTATAGACATAATATGGTACGCGTATAATATTCAATTAAGGAATAAAGGAAAAATAATAATTAATAATACAATATATAAATTGTATTAAGTGTAGTCTATTTCACTCTGAATCATATTCACAATCCTTATACGAGTAAATAAGAAATTCCATACTCGATTAGGCCTACAACAGTAGGCCTAATTTTATTATTATTGCTTTATCCAAAATTACATCGCCACCATTCTTATTCCAATGAATTATACATACTTCCTCATTTGACGGAGGCAATATTAATAGATGTTAAATTATTATTATTATTATTATTATTATTATTATTATTACTACTACTAGTATTATTATTTTATTATTATTTATTATTATTATTAATATTATTATTAATACTATTATTATTATTATTATTATTATTATTATTATTATTACTATTATCATTACTTTGAGGGAGGAGGGATACGATTGTAGAGAATGGATTAATCCTGCTCAGGATAGGGATCGATGGCGGGCTAATGTGAGGGCGGCAATGAACCTCCGGGTTCCTCAAAAGCTATAAGTAACTAAGTACTATTATCATTATAGTATTATTATTATTATTATTATTATTATTATTATTATTATTATTATTATTATTATTATTATTACTTCATCCAAAATTACATCGTCATCATGGTTGTTCTAACGGCTTCACTTTCTCATTCGATTGAAACGTTACTTTCTGTGGAATTTCCTGCCTAAATTCATATCCTCTTTGAGTGTGCTTGAACCTGAGATGCTTCTGTTCAGAGACAAACACAACAGAGCGCTACATACCGAATCACGATGTGAATTTTGTTTACAAGAGTACCCCCACTCCTAAGTCGCGTTCTGAGAGATATCGACCCTGTGTACGAGTCTCGGAGCATTTAATCTTAATGATATTATCTTAATTTTTGGTATAATATAACTCAGTCTGTTTACTTCTTCCCCGAATCTCTTTCTCTTTCGATTCCTTTTCAAAGCTATTCAAAATTATTTTACGCAGAAATTCCAGTGGGCTCGGAGACACTTGAAGCCTCTCCAAATTCCCAGCTACTCCAGTCCTCGTTCAGAACGATTAACAAGGTCTCCAAAGATGCTGACATTTGATTGGCTCATATTTTCTGTAGATGCAGTTAATTATTTTTAGCATAAATAAGTACAGAGACGCGCCTGTTAAGTCTCTTTTCGTCACAGCGTCTGAACTACAGTTGAAGTTTTATATACAACATAGATTTATATGAGCGATGGGCAGATTCCTGTACTACGTGCATGCACAATGCAAGATCAAAACGGCGTAGATATTTCATTCACGCGAAACCTGTTCGCAGCCGAAGCGGTGAGGATGGGTTAAGTATCAGCGAGTTGTTTCGACGGTGCAAAGTTACTTTATATAAATCACGTAGGCCTATATACTGAATAGCTTTACTAATGTAAACAATAAAAGTATATAATTTACTGCAGGAAATTTTCTTTAATTTTAAATATCTCAACTGGACCTAAATATTAGCACACTTAAAATTAACACAAAATAAAACAATGTTTCTTTGAAAAATATATAAAAATAAAAATCATCATCATCATCTTCTAAAAGAACTGTTCTGGTCTATAAAATTTGGCTTCCGAGTGGCGTGTCCTCATCCTGTCCTCTCTGTGTGCATTGATACAGGGACATAATTTTATTTTTACTTCAATTCTTATTGTACCTGACTTTTGAATGTACTCCACTCTCACCCCTTCAACCGTCTTCCACACAGATCTAAGACCGCATATACAGTCATAGTAGCCACAGTACATTCCAAAAATATGTTCGCATTTTCCAGTGACGAAAGAGCTTTCAATATTGAATCATTTTCGCACAGATACTGTCGTCCATTTGCCTACGTCGTATCCCGGTTTCCCCAACCAGCTTCTACATTCGCCAACTAGTGGCTGGGCTGTCTTAGCTCTTTTCTGAGAACATTAATTTCTGTTAGGAATTGGACGTCTACGTAATATTATACAACTGTTTAAAATAACTTAAATAAAAGCGCCTCGTTAAGTAATTAACTGTCACGTGATTTCCCTCCTTTCTACGACCCTACGACATAACCACTTGGACGAACAGTAGGTAGTATGTCTGAGTAATTTTATCTTTTCGGGCAGAAGTGAAGATTGAATTTACAGTACGTAAGGTACTCTTTTATAGAGTAGGTACAGAATTATTTCAATATGAGGTACTAGTACGAAGAACTGGTAATTGGAATTAAGTACAATATGCTATAGTGCGATAATATGCACATTAGAACTGAAGCCTGTATCGAAATGTGTTTAAATATCCATATTATGATTATTTTTCAATTCAACTTCATTCTCTATATTGTACGCTAATGTGATGTAGACAGTATAATATACACTGCATAATGAATACGTCCACATGGACAACTCAGTTCGTGAGTAAAAACACGCATTGTTAATAGTGTAGTGTATTTTGATTAAACAAAAACCTAATGAAAATGATTAAACTCAAAAGCGCAATATTTCCTACTTTACATAAAATGGATGAACTACTTTTCTTCCCTCCTATACCTAGTAAAGTGATTTGTTTGTATATTACGTCAGTATCATCGAACTCCAGTCGTGGAAGGGGGTAGCAAACGGCGTTGATCCAGAGGTATAGGCAAGTTAATATTAAAAATGTTAGTAAAAATAAAATGATATCCCTGTACATTTGTTTACAAGAACAGACTCGAAATGTCATCATGCCTCCGCCCGATGTCCGAGCCACGTCTTCTCTGTGTGACTTGCGCCTTACGTCATCTGTGCAGTACGATCTTATTCTAGTCATGGACTATGTATTTCTCTTTCTCACAGAGTAACAACACAGTCTAGTATATACAGTCACGAAGCTTGAGTTATGAGGGTGCTAGGAACAATACACTGCGCCGGTATTATTTCACATTGTCTGTAATGAGGCGATATTAGCGATCCTCGTGGTTAGCAACTATCTGTGTATGCATATTTACTATGTATTGAGCTTCGTAACTGTACATATTAGACTGTGGTAAAAACATAAAATCGTAGCGCCGCTGTTTACGTTCCTCATACAAAATGGTCACCTAGTACATTTTTTACAAACAGAATATTCGGGAGGAAATTAAACGCAGACAGTGCAATAAAATGTAAACTATGTTATGGCGTTGCATTTCATTTTGCCTCTTACTTTAAACCTTTCTTTGTGTAATCGATATTTGTTTGTGTAGTTTAATTGTACTTTAATGCAAACTTGATGGATTTTCTTTATTTTTATTACTATATATGTAATATTGTAATTATTGTAATTGCATAGTTCGAATGTATAAAAGTAAGTCTTAAAACAAGGTTCTTCAATTTTTCCAAATCATTTTTGTCTGTCCGGATTAAGCGAAGTCCGGATTAACGAGGTTTTACTGTATTTCCAATTGGTTTTGTGCAGTATAGGCTATATTTGAGACCAATATGACAATATCGATCCGAAAATCGGTCATTGTCCGATAGTGAATGATCTGCATACTATGTGGTTTTTCTGTTCCTCTTCACTTCGATTGATTTCGTATTTATCAATTTTATTATTATTTTTTCATTCTTCAAAGGCCTTGATGTATCTAAATTCAACCCGTCACTCGATTTTGTAACATCTTCCAGACTCTTAAGCAAATTACAGCAAATTTAAGTGGTTTAATTATGCGTTATCTGGTGAACAAGGGCTTTGAATAGACAAACGCGCGCAGTATTTTACAGGGTGTAAAAAAAAGGTATGTCATAACTTTAGGTAAATATTTCTCACATGTAGAGGATGAAAATGCTATTTAAATATGAGTCCGGAAACGCTTTAATTCCATGTTAGAGCTCTTTTTCTACAACTAATCCTCCCCCAGTTTACGAACAGGAGCTTGTGTACGAACAGCTTGTAATCTGAAGGTAGTAGCTTTTACGTCTGATTAGTGGTAGTGGGGTCGTGACGTAATTCTTAGGATCATCACCATTGTTGATTTGCAACTCCGTACAAATGTCGTTGCTACTCACTTCATTCTTTGACTATGTCGGTTGCTAAATGAAAGGTTCCGTGACATATGGATAAGGATAGGCCTCCACGCTCTCCGGACTCTCCGCTAGACTTACTTATGGGAGCATTTGAAAGCTCTTGTTTATGAAACCCCGGTGCAAGATGTAGAGAGTCGTCGCGCCCGTAGGTATTGTGGAAGACTGCGAAACGATACGACATTCTCCAGGGACACATAAGCATCTCCGGGATACAATTCGACGGAGGGTTGATGCATATATCCGTGCTAATGGAGAAACTTTTGAACACTTCTTGTAACGGAGAGTTTTATGTGTTGTGTTCCTGTGTGTTTCCCATTATATGTACGCAAAGTTGTAGAAAATGAGCTCTAATAAAGAAATAAAGCTTTTCCGGACCTATATTTATATAATATATTTTCACCTTCTACATGTGAGAAATATTTTCCTAAAATTTTGGGTACCTTTTTGTTACACCCTGCATATCTGGAACTTATAAATTGTTGGGAGCCCAGTTCCTTTCGTCGCGAAGTGTACTTATGACCTCACGTATGTCATTTTTTTAAATAAATTCTTGAGTCAATAACCAACTATTTACAATCGCCCTTTCCTCTGCAGGGCCCTGTATAACCAAGATATTTAATTGGTACAATCTAGTTAATGACGGGTTATTTCAAATTGAGATAGGTCTTCATATCGTTCAACTGTTCTGTAATGCTGTGGCTATGTTAGCAGGTAGTTACTATGCCGATCTGTGTCACCATGACGTGTTAGGAATCAGGCTTTTCTGTGGCCGACGAAGATGAGTTCCTCGCGACAAAGTTAACTAAGATCGTTGTAAACTTCGGATTTCATTATGTGTAAAGTCATAACAAGTTGCACAGCGCAACTCTCGCTCAAGTTTCACAAAAGAAACTAAACACTTTAGTGACATGGTGTATAAGACTCATTAATTTTAATCCTGTCAGTGGCGAACACACAGCGTGCGTGCTTGCAGTCAGCACTTTTATCTGCATCTTCTGCGGGTCACAAAAAAACTAAAAACAGAAACTAACAGGAGAACTTTGTATTGATGAGGCAACCAGTGATCATGAATAGATATGTCAAATTTGTATCATGACATTGCTATCTCTAAACTTCGCACAAGAAAAATTAAAATAGGAAAGACATATAAGAATATAAAATAAACTTATGAAAATAATATAAAATATAAATCAAGTTCTTAAACTTTCAAGTTCATTGCACCCTGCATATAATTACACATATATGTATGTATATCGTCGTTGTTCCTGCAATAACTCCTATGTGACATATTTATCGATTTTCAGATTTTTGCTCTATTATTGCTGACGCCAGGGTTTTTGGCGCGTGTCCTTGAGTACAATGCACAGTCTGCGAGCATCTATTGGTGTGTAGCTGAAAATAGTACCACCTCCTATATACGTCACTTCAGCAATCTGCCAACCACAGCTGTCAGTCTTGCTGCCCAGACTGCGGCAAAAGTAAGATACTCGCACTTAACTTTCCTGCGGTGTGTCCTTGAGTACAGTGTCCAGTCAGTGAGTTTCTGTTGCCACTGCAGCTGAGAACGGTACCCCCTCCTAAATACGCGTCACATCAACAATCTACCAATCACAAGTGCCAGCTTTATCGCCTATAAATTGCTACAAAAGTTAGACACTCGCACTTAAGTTTCCCATTACTTATTTCACATGCCAAAATCGGTGGCGCGCCCTATAAATAATTTAAATAGTGATACAGCAAATAATAAAATCTCCTATATGTAATTATATTTCTTTGTTTCGAAAATGTAAGAATTCACAGTCTCCTATGTACGGCTGCCATAGGATGAATAAATGTGTTTTTTCTTCCTACTGAAAGATTTTATATTTTGCATATAGGATTTATTGCAGGAACAACGACGATATTTTCTTTCGTTAAGAGGAATTGGGCGTTATCGCATGCAAAGTAATGGTAAAAATAGCCTATCTTCAAGCAGTTATAAATGTAATACTATTTATTACAGCTATTTCATTTTTGTAGTGATATATGTATACACATTAAACTTTAAAATGAAAAAAAGAATGGTTAATCTAGTGTAAATCTTACCCTTAAATTAATTTTTGAATTTAAACAAATTTTTATATAAATTCACTACATACCTGTGATTAGGTACACTCTATTCACTTATCATAGCACACATTGAATTAAAATTTTGGCCACTTACTGCTAATAGATACTAAAACATACCCTACTAAAATTATTAAAATATCTGTAGTATTATGGGCATAGGGTTTATACTAATCTTAATTTTTTTTTTTTTTAATTTATTGACGGTGATGATTACTATAAGCCCTATGCCCATAATATTACAGATATATGAATAATTTTAGTAGGGTATGTTTTAGTATCTATTAGCAGTAGGTGGTCAAATTTTCAATGCAATATGTGCTATAATAAGTGAATAGAGTGTACCTAATCACAGGTATGTAGTGAATTTATAAAAAAAATTGTGCTTAATTAAAAAAAATTAATTTAAGGATACAGATTTACTCTAGAGTCACCATTCTTTTTCACTTTAAAGCTTAATATGTATACACACATAGCTTCAAAAATGAAAGACCACTGATAAATAGTAGACTAATATATTTATGACTGCTAGAAGATAGGCTATTTTTACCATTATTTTGCATGCGATAATGACCAACTCCCCTTAATTCGCATTTTACTAAGTACCTGAGTTAGATAGATAGAGTTCCACACTACCAGAAGTGAAATATACATTGAAACAATAGGAATATCAAAAATAGTACAATAGAAAAACTTTAGTACCGGTACCTTATTTGTAAGTATGTAATGTAGTTGTTTATTCTAATTCCAATGCAAATTTAAAAGTTATACATTAGCACACATAAGAACCTGGAGAGGTCAGGCCTCTTGTCAGACATCATGATCGATCGTGAAGCCATTTCCCGAAGAAGGACGATTCCAACAAATAACATGGACGTCATTAATTTAGAAAAATTAGCTGAAAAAAGTAGGGGAAAATATTTTTAGAGAAAGGATCAAGTCCGTGGTCCATTTCTTTTAGATCTCATTTAAGAGATTTGACATATTGTTGGTATTAAACCTTTCTAACCTGAATTTGTTTTTGATTGTTCACAATTATGAGTGCACAAGATCATAGAGACACCATGGAGAAACAAGAAAACAAAGTAATCCTCTTTCTGGTAACGACTGGCCAAGGAACTGACGAGTGCTGCACTCTATCGGTAAAGAACGAAACTACTACTGAGGATGCCAAATGGAATCATCAGGCAAATCATATGAGTCAGAGATTACAGAAATATTAGTGATTCCAAATGGACTTATACGAGCGGAAAGAGTTAATGAAGTATGTGAAAGATTAATGAAAATAAAATTCTGAAATAAAATCAGTTTTTCATTTTAATAGTGCATATTTTGTTATTTTGGTGTATAAGGGCGTATGTGCATGCATATTGTGCTATCTTTAGTGCATCTGATACCGTCCCCTAGTCTTCAGCTATATTGTACAACAGACGAGTCATCTGTCCGTGAAATAGAGTAAACTTATCGATTATAATGCCCTCTTTCGAAAGACAAGAAAAGTAGTTGTAAGTAGCTCCGCGAAGATTAGTGTGTAATCTCTAGCCTAGATCATATATGTAACAGATAGCTCATCCCTATGTTGAAATCGGCAGCACTTTGAAGAGAACAACCTCCAGGATCGCCACCCATCCGCCATAAACGAACACGAGATGGCAGTACAGTCACTAATGCAATTCAAATGGGAATTATAACGTGACTCCTTATGTAACAACTAGATGGCACCATAGTATACCTGACGAAAGTTGTTGCCGACAAAAATTATAAGGCCGAGCTATCTGGATATATATGGTCTAGGTCTCTAGACGCAAAAAATGAAATTTCTTGAGCTATGAACGTGTATAATGTTCGTGCAATTAGAGACGATAAATTAGTGTTAAATTTGACAATTTTATATTCAACACTTGCATAACAGAGTAAAACCTTGCTAAAACATACCCTCTATAGAAAGGAAACCTGCACAAATGAAAAATAAATTTGCGAACGGAATGATTTCCTATGTAAAATAATACTATAAAACGGAAAACTGCCTAACGCGAAAACGGGATCATTTTTGGTCACCATTTAGGTAAAAAAAAAATACTCGACTAAAACGGATAATTTTAAGCGTAACTGTTGCTAAATTCTTTCAAACCATTTTTAATTTTGCGATAATACTGTACGAAGCATGGCATAATTTTTTGTGTGACTGTACATGCAAGATCTGGAAGACATTCGCAATTCTTTGTCAGGCATTGGGGGTGAAGCTTCTCCAACCATCAGCGTATTCCGAATCTCACCGGACCGGTGAACAACAATGACGTCACGCTGCAGCGAAATAGGAACAAAACTGCTGGAAGGATCGATGGCTGTCATGGCGACTGTATAAGTTGTTGTCTGTGCTACTCTAGCAAAATTTTGCGAAATTTCCTTACTGCCATCTAGTTCAAAGAAAAGAGAGCATAAGCAATTTATTTCTTGAACCGGTAGTAATATCTGGTCCGTTGACGTGTTCGCTCATAAGCCATTAACATATTGTTTTTACGTTGTGCTCATTACAAACAATACAGCAGAACCAAAGCAGAACACACCGCCATGAGACAACAGTGCACGATGTCATTCGTCTGCTAATTCCCGCCCTATACAAGAACCAATCAGATTCACTGATGGCGGCTGATGGAGACTGCCACCACCTCTGCAAGCTGATGGCACCGGTGCGACACCGGTGGAGCATCAGTGACGCCATCGGTGAAATTCGGAACACCGTGATGCCATCAGATTGCTCAGCGCTGAGATTCGGAATACGCTCCATGTCACTATTCTGTGCTTATTGTCAAGGACCCGGGCAGGTTACTGACCTCGTGTACTGTTACTTCTTCCAACCCTCTTGCATTTTCTTTCATTTATTCTCAGTTTTGTGCTGGCAAGCCAATACAGTGATTAAGGACAGTGCGAGTAGAATAAAACTGTGAATAATCGTAGTATAGTGTCAATTTAGTTTCACATTTCCGTTTATTTATTCTGAGTTTTGTGTTAATATGCCAATACAGTGTTAAATAACAGTGCGAATAAAGTAAAACTGTGCGCTTTAATAAAAAAAATCTAGATGACCAGTTCTATCATAGAAGAGTGGCTTCATAATTTTAATGGAGCAATGAAGCTCTTGTAGCGTCATACAGGTTTTAGACAATGCTACCTGCCATCCAAGGATTGATTTGTCTAACGTGAAGTTAATCTATTTTCCATCAAACACATCTTCAGTTACACAACCGATCGATCAGGGCGCAATTTACACTCTGAATTGATGCAGGACGCGGAAGAAATAGTCGCGGCAGTGCACTTAAAAAAAATGTGGGGGCCAAGAAACTAGGGCGCAGAAAGAGGGAGAGAGAGAGAGGCTCCAATTACGTAAGTTAATAATTATGAAAATAAAATTCACTTTGCATGTACTGTAGTAACTCTTATTTCAAATTATTTCTTTGTGTTCTTCCTACAGAGCATATTGCAATAGTCTATTCTTAATTTTAGCCAAAACTCGACCATTTGTAAAACGAAAACCATTGAAAACGGAAAAGAAAAAAATTCTGGAACTATCGCGTTTCGTTTTCGGGAGGTTTTACTGTATCAGAATGAAGCAATTATTGTTTTATGACAGCTGAAATAATATAACTCTGCTCTGCAATCGTTCCAAATGACGTGAGAAAACTGTATCAAGACTTGCCCCAGATTTTATTTACGACTCACAGAGTGGATTTGTTCATTGCCAAATTAAATTTGTCTAGAAGAAATTGTATCAGCGGATCTGCTTCGACCAAAGAACTCACTCTGAACTCCCGGCTAAAGATGATTGTAATTTTATCAATGTTTTCTTGCAGTAGCTCTGCACTTTAAACTGTATATGCCAGCAAATTGCGAAGGAAGAATTTTATGAACGAAATCTGTAGAAAATTTTATCGTGAAGATACACTCAACCAGTGGCGTGCGCAGAATTTTGTCAAAGTGGGGGATTATACTTAAAATTGTTTACGATTTACATGATCGATATTCAAAATTTTTGTGTATTATTATTATTATTATTATTATTATTATTATTATTATTATTATTATTATTATTATTACTATCATTACTATCAACTGAGTTTTCATAGGAGGATGTGAAACTACAGTAGTTCCTGGAAGATCGTTCGTAGCAACATAGGCCTATTTACGCTGCGTCTGCGAAGAAATATTTGCTAATGTGAAATTTTCACTAACCTCGCGAGAATCACTATGCGCCATTTTTTGCTAAAAACTGTAAAACTGAGCTTTGCGGTCGCTTAGACATACCAAAGAACCCGGAACGATAATTTTAAGTTTATATTAAAAATATATCCTGTCAAATGCACAAAACGTTAAACGAACGTTTCACAATAAAGTCAAACTCAGACTAACGAACGGGTGAATATCGCTCTTAAAGTGAGTTTAAAATCGACAATGCACAATATTTAATAACATCTGCACTGCAGAAGAAAACAAGTTTTTCAATATGTTTCACAACAAGTTAAATTTAATATTTTATTACAAGGTCGGTACTAGGCGGTAGGTCTCTCTATAATAAAGGTAGCATTGTTATAATTCGAACGTGCCGAAACACCAAGCACGGGGATTATAGTATATTGAAGGAGGGGTAGGAGGACTATGCCTTATGTCGATGTAGATTTTGTTACTCTAACAGTGAAAAATTAGAGAATTGGAAACGATTATGGATAAAAAAAACTCAAATCTAAATATGTCATTTTTTCAAAAAGTTCATCGGGGGTTGGGGTCAAACCCTGTAACCCCCCTCTTGCGTAATCCCTTGCACTCAACGGGGACGAAGCTGAAATGGAGGAAGAAGTGGCAATCAGATATCCGGATACAAATCCCTTTCAAGGATTATATCTGCAGTGCTCGGGAAAAGTGGCATAAGTCAGTTTCCACAAACCTTTTTTGATAATTTATTGACAACTTACGGAACATCTGCTCGCTTGGAAAAAAAAATACATAAGTATTTCTCCCATTACAATAATTCATACAGAAAAAAATCAAATCGACATAAACCAGTGTAAGTTGTCTATAAATTATCAAAAAAGATTTGTGGAAACTGACATATGTCACTTTTCCCGAGCACTGCAGATATATCAACGACAATTCAAATATAATTAATGTCATTCGGCCGGCAACTTCAAATAAACTCGGAAAATTTAATGTCATGTGAACAGTTTTATGAATTGGCGCGAATTACAAACATCAACAACTTTATTTACGCGATAACGTAGCGAGTTACAAAATTTCTTAGCAACAACACGCAAAGCCCTCTTAAAACTTCCACAACAAAGTTTCCTTTTCAAGTGTTTTTACTGAACTTATCACCCTGTCCAAAGAAGGTTCAGTTCAAAAAAGTTTTGATCATTCTCATGGCGCTAGTGGTGATGGGTTGTTCCATTCCTCTGACACAGTTATTGTACCCTCTGAGTCAGAATAGGCCTAGTAATTAATGTGACATATTAAATATTTATATAAAACTGCAGTTGTTTACTGACATGGAAACAGTACAACGAATATACCTGTTTCACATATGACATGAAATGTTGAAGTATGGAATAAACAATAATATCACTCATTAAATATTTTATTAGAAGAATACTAATGAGGTCTGCTAACAAACACGGTAGGCGTGTTCATTACCACGCTTAACTGTTAATGTAATGCAATGTTGTTGTACTAAAGCTGTTTTCTTGGTCCGGCTACTTTTGGAAACAATGAACTTAATACAGAGTCTTTCATAAGTTACGAGTCTATCGAAAAACAAACTATTTTGAATATTCGTTTTGAAATGATGTTCATCCTAACGAGAAAGAACTCTTCTCGGTGCCGTACAGTCGATTTGGAAACAAACACCCCCCTTCCCCCACAGCCAGAGGAAGCTAGGCTACTTATCCATGTGTAATGTGCATTTGATGCCGACTTAAAATGGCCTGGAACATGGTCTTCTAAACGCCAAGCATAATGGCAAACGGCCATGCGTATACACATTGTTGTGATGGACTTGAATGATAAAACGCCATGCAGCCGCTTAACGTTATTGCGGAAGAGAAAAATTGCTGCCTGGTTTGAACTTGGAAACAGTGTCGCTCAAATTAAGCGTTTATTCCGTAGACGAAGTGTTTCCAGGTAGGTGGATTGGTCACACAGGCCCAAACCGTTGGGCTCCGCGATCACCTGATTTGGCTCTCCTGGACTTCTTTTTCTGGGGATTCATCAAGGATCGTGTCTATGCGATTAAGCCACTCACCATTAGTAGAACGAATTGAACACACGATACAAATGGTTACGCCTGACATGCTCACTAGAGTCCATGAAGAGTTGATACATCGCTTACATTTGTGCATTCAGCAGAACGGAAGATAGTTTGAAAATTGTACACCATAATTTGTCGACAATTGAAACTGTTTTTACATTTATATGTTTTAATAAAGGTTCAAAACATTAACCATTCTTTCGTTTAATAGCTCTGGCGGCGAGGCGAGGGGCTGTTTGTTTCCAAATCGACTGTATGGAATCCGGAAGGGTTCTTTCTCGTAAGGATGAACATCATTTAAAAAGTTATACAAAATAGTTAATTTTTCGATAGACTCGTTACTCATGAAATACCCTGTATATGGAAGGAGTGCAACCAAGTGTTACGATACATCGTTATTACAGACTTATAGGCCTACCATTACTAGGTATAATAACTCAAATTTTTGGGTAGACTAACCCTCAAAAGAGCTTCGCCACTGACAAAATGTAAGACATACAGGCTACCATCTAATCCGTGGAAGACAGCTGTAAGAATTGTATCAAGAGTAATATAAAGGTTACTTCATAGACAGTCGTTTCATAATAACGACTTTTCGATTCTCATTTTAGCATCTAAAAGTCATTGATTTCCGCATCTATAAATTAGCGTTCTTAAAAGTAAATTTCCGCGCTCAAAAGTAATTTTAAGCACGCTAATTATAAATACTGAAAGCATAAATTTTAACTGTTTATGTATTATAAAATAATATTCACAACACAATTATTTACATTGAAAATTGCAACAGATTTTTTCAGCCTACCTGGTATTCACACCTTAGCTTCATAGCATTTCATATAATGAAAAATAAGGGCTATATTTAGAGACGATGATGATGATGATGATGATCAGAGACCGGAACTTTGGCAGAGTGCCTTTTTAAATGTGTTAAATCTATCTTCATTTTGAAAGTAAATCTGTACGAATTATACCTTTGTGATTGAAACTTCGAAATTTTATGTTGCCCTTTTCTGCCTTTTTTAATATAAATGCCTAATTTACAAAATAAATGTTTTTTTGCCTTTATTTGATTATTAACTATTTATTAATTTATTATTAAAAATTGTCTACAGGTATATTTTAATTTATTTCTATAACCGCTACAATGAAAGTGACTTCACCGAATGTATATTATTGTCTTTCAGTCAGTTCATATTCTCTTTGCAACAATGAGTGCTGCCGTGCAAAAAATAAGCGTTTTAATTATCGCTTGTGTTTATTTGACAAGGCAACAATGAGTGCGGGTCTAACGTTATTTTTAACGGTTATTTTTCTTTCAGTTTTCATTGCGACGTTGTTGTAGCTATAGTCCCGTCGCTCTAATTTCCGGCAGCCAATCACGCAGGTCGGCTACATTTAAACGTTTGCGTTTTGTGATTCGCTTATGAAGACGTTATTCATTTCCTAAGGGTCGATAAATACTTAATATAATCGCCCGCCATTTTGGCTCTTTCGTTGGCGTTCGCAGAAAGCACACGAAGACGTTATTTGCCGCTCAATTATTTGCTGAATTACAGTGCGTTTGATTTATTATCATAGGAGCTACGACATGATAATGTTTAACGGTGTGGCAAATAGATTCCTCGTCTGTTAGCTCGGCAACGAAAGAACAAAAATGGCGAAGGATACTACCTACCTAGACTTTATAGAGCCTTCACTTCCTAAGACGTAAGCAAAGAGAAGGAGTCACGCCGGGAATAACAGCGTCGCGACTATAAGTAAATATTTCATATCGCAACATATCAGTACAACCAAACACACACATGCATTTTCCAAGGCTACTGGGAAGAAGATTTCTTTGCTTCCAACAGTAATTGCAACATCGAGTCGAAAATCTCAATTTGCATTCGACTTATGTAAAGCTTTTCTTGCTGCCGAAATCTCTTTGTGGAACGTGCAAGGTTTTTGTAATTGTCTTTTTGCCTGCCAATTTTAGCTATTTATCATGCCTTTTTGCTTACCTATTTTAATGATTCATAATGCCTAAACTTCCGGTCTCTGATGATGATGATGATGATGATGATGATGATGATGATGATGATGATGATGATGATGATGATGATGATGACTGAAAACAAGAAGTAATAGCATATTTATCTCGAAAAGATAGTGATTCTTCGTAGTAGGTTCTGTAAGCACATCAAATGAGTGGCATAATACAGAAGTTCATTAACATTTAGCTATATAATAACACAATAATAATGGTAATTGGAACTTACCAATGGTTCACTGTGTACACTGTTCTACATCAATTGGTATAATCTACTTTGAATGCAAAGTGGCTCGAACACAGCGTTACGATTATGCTGTAACGAAGCACAAAATGATGTAATTATATGAATTTTATTGTTTAGCAGTTTGCTGTTTTGCAGATAATGTGTGGTAGCATTGTCTGTCGTTCTTGGAATGAATTGACTACACATAGCATATGTTAAAGTGAACTGCGCCCACATCTGTACATGTACTCTTTTGGATACTGAAAATGTAACAATAAATGTTCTTTACACTTAATTTGAGGCACAGTTTACGACTTCATAAGAGAATAGCGCTGCCAACATCGGCAAAGCAACTGAAAATGCCAACCGGGGTTTGTTTTTTGTATTTATTGGAAGTTCAGTGTATTGAAGCAATTTAGCCCATTAAAATTACAGGTAGGTTCTTCACATACACAGCTTTAGTGTCGTTTTATGCACATTATAGTATTTGATGAAAACCAAAAACAGCTTATTAGTACATTATGCAACGAGCCTATAATGAAGGTAATTAAGAAGCGAGTATGGATATTTATGAAACGAGCGCAAGCGAGTTTCATAATTTTCATACGAGCTTCTTAATTACCATTATAGGAGAGTTTCATAAGACTTTTTATGCTCGACCATATTTCTAACTTGATATTATTAATTTTCTTTGTATCTGACCTTGACCAATGTCCCGTATGTTGTGAGATGTTGGCAGACGCGAAAGTATTGATTTTTTCCGAGGAACAGATGTTCACATTAACCTTGCTAGGTCATAAGACCTACAGAGATAACATTGAAATTAAATTAGACATTGAAAAACGAGATGACAAATTGAATTTATTTGAATATTATTTACAATTAACGCTAATTATTATAGTAACAGAACATAACCTTCTGCGACAGTATTGGATTTCCAGCCTCCGTGACTTTTCGCTAATTCTCTTTCGATTGCATATCCGAGAATAATCGATACTTGCGGTTTTATAACGGTAGAAAGCTGACCTGTCATTGGCTGAACAGTTGTAACCTGAGTCGTCATTGGCTGAAAGACCTAACCTTTAATGAGTAGGTGTACTTTAATGACATGCATTAAAGGTCTGCTACCAGGTGTATAATTACTACATTTCGGCATGGTCGAGCATAAATAATAATAATTGATTCGATCATCAGTTATGAGAAGAATGAACAGAAAAATATTTATGAGCCTTGCACTCCATTCCTTCATAAGTACAGAGACAAGTTCCCTAATTTAAAATTTATTGTACAAGGTTTACTTTTTGGTACCAGGGGATCTATCTATCTATCTATCTATCTATCTATCTATCTATCTATCTATCTATCTATCTATCTATCTATCTATCTATCTATCTATCTATCTATCTATCTATCTATCTATCTATCTATCTATCTATCTACCTACCTACCTACCTACCTACCTATCCATCCATCCACCCACCCACCCACCCACCCACCCATCGATCTATCTATCTATCTATCTATCTATCTATCTATCTATCTATCTATCTATCTATCTATCTATCTATCTATCTATCTATCTATCTATCTATCTATCTATCTATCTATCTATCTATCTATCTATCTATCCATCCATATATCTATCTATCTATGTAACTCTCTAACTACCTACCTACCTATCAACCTATTTATTTATTTATTTATTTATCTATTTATTTTTTTATTTATTTATTTATGCCTATAACAGGGCAAATATGAAGACACATTTTAATTAGTTTATTCTATAATAAATAAAGTGGATTAAAATTGGTTTTAAATAAGCTGCTCCATTTCATAACATAATTACCGATTGAAATTAAGTTAAGTATATTGTGCGTAATAAACTTATTGACAAGTAATTCCTCAATAAAACGAAATATTAAAAAATAATTGGTAAGAGGGAGGGATTTTTTATGCCTGAACGGGAATTTTCTAGCAGTCTGGAGGGAATCTGGGCTTTAGAATCCTGACAACACTGACCCTGTGTATTCGTAGTTACGCTCTTCGAAATATTGCATTTCTCTTTGTTCTTCTATGGACACGAGGTCCATCGACACGTTGATGTAATTTTTCACACCGTTACTGAAGTTTCGTTATGCATTTTTCGTCTGCGGGCGCAGTAAACAGCGCGAACTCCTTTTTAATCAAGAACAGATTCGAAATTTTTTTGTTTTTCCTCAATGAAGCACAAAAGTCCTATTCTAATTTCGTTTTAATTTAAATAAATTCACGGAACTGATACACTTCGATCACGATTAACCGTAAATTTTTCATCTTGTTTGAGAACGGCCGAAAGTCAACAATGATGTTGGCAGGGTTTCGAAACATTCACAACCAGCTAGCTTGCTAGCGCAGGCGATATGGTCAAGGGATTTCGGTTTCCACCTGTGATAGAAACGTTTCACTGTTTTCTCCGCACAGAATTCTGCGTTTCGAGAGGGTCATTCGAAACGCAGCGATGGCAGCACAATACGCCATTGTTCTAAAATTTCAACCCTCCTTTGTTTTTACCCTTCTTATGTGCGGCTAGTCATCATGCAAGGGTTACTGTTGAGTATTTGAGTCTGGCCACACATGGCATTCATATCAATTCAGACCCAAACAAATGTAAAAGCTTTGTTAATTAACCAGCAGACGAACCTGAGCCTTATACAGCAGCTAAAAATAACGAGTCAGATGTTTCTCGTAGCGACGTATGTACGAATTTCATTTTATAAACAATTCACTTTCAGAATGTTGAATTTTATATTCAGAATACAGACGTGGACAAATTATTAGACTAAAACGTTTTCTTGGACACATAATATAATTCGTCATATCAACTTTCAGTATAATTCACAGAGTCTCTATTGTTGTAAATATGATTGTTTACATCTTCTAGTATATTTTTCCAATGGTTAAGTATATTTTGTCCGGCTATGTTGGTACTACTGGTGTTTTAATTATATATGTACTGAAGAAGATATTCAAGAGTCTGTTCTCCCATGGCCTGCAAGAAGACCGGACATGAACGAAAATGAAAATCTGTGATCTATACTGAAGAAGAAAGTGAACAAAAAGAGGCTTACAACAAAACATGGACTCATTTAAGCACTGTCTGATATCTGGCTAAATAATGCTGATATTCAAAGAAAGTGTCAAACTTTGGTTTCCAGCATCCCTGACAAAATCAACGTGTTAATAAAGAATAAGGAAATGTTCACAAAATATTAGTAACCTCCAGAGTCAATTTTCTGTTCATTATTTCTATGCAAAATGCATTTTGTTCATTATTTCTGCTGATAAATACAGCTTTGTTACACATATAATTAATTTAGTCTAATAATTTGTCCACGTTTGTAATTTCACTGCTTACAAAATCTATGCTAAATCATTGTAAGGCGGTTAAATAGAGTAAGAAAAGTACTATTACAAGAAAACCAAGATGGATTTAGGAAAGACCGTTAATTTATTGACGGTATATACTCTATAAAACAGATAATTGAAAAAAGATAGTAATTTAATCAAGAAACTCACATTTAATTAATAGGGATAAATTGTGGAACATAACGGAAAGAAGAGGCTATTCTAAGCATTGATAAAGATTAATTTCAAGTGGTTATTCTTTGAGATATTTCAAACAAAAATGCTTAATACAGTTTTTCTCGTTTTTACTTCCGTTTCGAGAAAAAAATCTTATTTTATATCTTTCTGGGAAATTATTGAATTAATTCTCGATATGCTCTCTCAGTTTAATGATGATAAATGATTGAAATAATTTTAGTTTTGTTCTTCAAATGTTAAGAAATTTGATCCCAACAAATGTAAATTTTCGTTCTGCAAGGGAATTTTAAAACTTGATGCACTCTGACAACCCTGTCAAGGTTATTGCCTGCTGGAGAAATGCAGCTAGCATAACACGAGAGATGGATGAGACAACGAGAAATGTAAACATAACACACACAATTGTTCTTAAGAAAATTTTGAATTTTTTGTATGTAAGTTTACCGGTCACTACTTTAAAAATTCTGGTTAACCTATATTCGATTTAACTTCATATACCTCTGTCTTAAATGTAACGGTTGAGAAGTTATTGAGTGGCGAACTTTTAAATGGAGAGAGGCATTACGTACAGACGTATTTCTACGTTTTACAGCATTGTGATAAGATACATTATTGAAAATGCTGTTATTGAAAATTGTGTTGTTCCAATAAGTTTATTTCAGAATTAAGTACAAACTGAGCAACAAAATAAAATAATTACATAAGACAAATTTCTAAGGTTACCTTTCCTATGAATTCCATTAATTGTAAATTCATATAAGGCGACGGTACCGGTTCTCTTTCCGACCTCAGTGAAACACTTGATAGCTTGTTAGTTTCAGATAACATCCGGTCAATACTGGAAAACACATAACTTCTATGCGAATACACATATAAAATGTCAAGTATACTTGTATTCAGTTATGGGTGTTGTACACGTGTTGCGGAGCTCAGATGCTGCCGTGTGCGAAAGATCTGACGTAAAACGTCAAGTATATAGTACACGGAACAGCAAGACTTTCCAGTATTTCTCCCAAACCGTTAGACTTCGGGCATAGGTACGGGTATATCAGGTTAAATGGATGTAGATTAACCGAAACTACATTATCGTGAAATATTTTGTATTACTCCTGAGACACCCTGTGTATATATATGCGGCACAAGTATAATTTTAGATCGCTCCATTTATAAACAAAGTAAAAATGTGAGAAAAGGGTGTCCTATGTTACCTTCTATTGTTGAAGTTTATATTGACGCTGCTCTTCAGGAATGGCAAAGTTAGCTCAAGATAAATTTTAGATTAAGGAATTGCATTTTAAATGCTTTATTGTTTGCATACGATGAAGTACTTTTAGCATAATCAGAAAATGAAATACAAATGGTGGCACATCTTTTATGTAATATAAAACAGAATTTAGAGATATCCAGTAAGAACTCTAAAGTCATGGCCTTAAAAGGTAAATACCCATCAGCATATCGTGATAGATCAAAACATTATAGAACAAGTCAGTAATTTTAATTATCTACCTGTTCTGTATGGTTGTGAAACTTGGATTCTCACTTTGAAAGAGGAACAGAGATTAAGGATGTTCGAGAATAAGGTACTTAGAAAAATATTTGGGGCTAAGAAGGACGGAGTTTCAGGAGAATGGAGAAAGTTACGCAACGCAGAACTGCACGCATTATATTCTTCATATGACACGATTAGAAACATTAAATCCAGACGTTTGAGATGGGCAGGGCATGTAGCACATATGGGTGAGTCCAGAAATGCATATAGAGTGTTAGTTGGAAAGTCGAAGGGAAAAAGACCTTTGAGAAGGCCGAGACGTAGATGGGAGGGTAATATTAAAATAGATTTAAGAGAGGTGGGATTTGATGCTGGGGTCTCGATTAATGTTGCTTAGGATAGGAACCGATGGCGGGCTTATGTGAGGGCGACAATGAACCTCCGGGTTCTCTAAAAGCCATTTGTAAATAAGTAAGGTTGTGGTATAGCTCGCGCAAGAAACGATTACCGAAAACCAATGGTGGCGTTGCTGTCTGTTTTGACGTGTGTATGTAGGCACGCCAAGGGGGGGGGGAGAGGTGCGAGCCGATGTAAGTACTGTCTCTACCAAGAAGATGAACAGATGGGGACATCGCTGTGGAAATAAAGAACGTAGCAAGAGAAAATTTCGAAGCTAATTAAACGCACAACATATGTTTACGAATGAAATAATAATACCGTGAGATACAAGACACGTATTCACATGCAATGGAAAAAACTAAAGTCGTACTGTGCTCCAACCACGAGAAAGTCTCTGCCGGATGAGACGAAGGAGGGTAATGCTGTGAATGAATGTTGATGTCATAAGATGTCATAAGGTCACACACGTGGATACTCTTATCTCTATCGGCTAGCTCTCACAACACAAATCATAACTTTGATACAGACATATTGATACTACCCTAGTTACAAAATTAGGTCACAGTTAATCTCCTGGGGTGCTATTCATAGACATTCCGCTAGCCCGAACTACGAGCGTGCTAAACTAGCCCCGGCTATCGACTGATTACTTGTACAGGATTCATATCATATCTTATCGCTAACAGTGGTTTGTGAATACGAAAAACGTTAGTTCGCTAAGAATGTCTATGTATACGGCCCCTGGTCTTTTAATCTCTTCATATGCAGGAGAGCGCATGGTTTTTAAACTGGCGTTATAACGGTAATATTATTTATCTACTTCGTTCCAATAGATGAGGCAATAGTAAGCACATTCCTTTCACGGTTGATCTCCTAGTTGCAGAACAGTAATGTAACTATCACAACGCAAGACTGATTCTATCGATGTCATTTCTCTTCCGACTGTACTCTTGAATATCATTCAAGTTATGTCGTGACCTTTCCTCTCGCCCGCTCTTCCTTATCGCAGTGTTTGATTCGCATTCCTTCCGTCGTATTCCGAGCTTGCGAGACCTATACCTCTTACAACATACATGGGCAAAATTTTCGATTACGTGAGGCACTCGATTTGAAATAGTTTGTTTACTAGGAGAGGAGACTGCAGAGTAGGATGGGAAATATAAACTGCTGTGACCTGCGTCACCTTATCGTAATCGCTAAGGCAGTGAGTGGCGAATTATTAGGAAAGCGCTTGGTTAACGTGAGACTCTCGAAAACTTTTATTCAATTTGGCAAATTAATTCGGCAGCTTTAATCATAAACCTCTTTACTATTTCTCCATCACTGAAATGATTTAAATTACAGGCGAGAAATTGCATAACTAGCCAATAATATTCCATCACGTTATCTACGTTTATTTTCTTGAATATTCTGGCGCTTATCAAGATTAATTAATAGATTTGCACTTTCTCGACCTAAAATAATTTCAGAAAATCATATTTCGTTTTCTACGCACATTTGATATATATATATATATATATATATATATATAAATTTCTTTTGGAAATAATACGTACAAACAACATTTAATCCCTCGTAGGCTACCTTTTAATGCAGCGTGTTTAAGGTATAATGTCGTATTTAGTATACTATGCAAATGTTAAGATAATAAATTTTCTTCGGAATAGTACGAAAAATAAATTTAATTTCTCTTACCTTCTAATTCAGCATGTTCTTTATGACATAAGGAGTAATGTCGTTGTATATTAAATTTATTAATGCCTAATAGTATTTTCGAGCATAACATACATCGTATGTTCTCCCCTTCTAAACAGCAAAAAAACTCTTCCTCCCATTTCTCATGAAATAATAGTTCTCTAACGCGTACACACTGCTTTGATAATGCCATTGTGCCACCACTGATATTGTTTATGAAACTGATATAGAACCTGCCCACGCATAGGAGCTACGTGAGGGAGGGACGGGGACTGTGAAGGTGATGTCACTCAGAACGATAAGCTCTGTGAAGGTCAGTGAGGCATTATTTCTCAAGTGAGGCACGATGCCCATCTCTGTCTTACAATGTGGTGATTTGCAAAACAACTACAGTGCATGAGGATTAAGTTGGCGTGATTTCTACTGTCCTTGTCTGAGGTCCTTGTCTACCGACTGCCACCAGATGTGCCGGGCAAGAGGTTTCCTTTTGTACAATTCTTGGAATTCCCTTTCTCCTCCCTTCTCCCTTCACACTTTTGCAAACCCAATTAGTGGATCTCTCAGTGGCGTCTCGGGGTTGTTTGAGTTCATTAGTTATAGTAGTATTTTGTGAATAGTGAAGTGAGTTTGTGTCTTTTTTTATTGGGTTATTTTACGACGCTGTATCAACAGCTCAGGTTATTTAGCGGTCGAATGAAATGAAGGTGATAATACCGGTGAAATGAGTCCGGGGTCCACCACCGAAAGTTACCCAGCATTTGCTCGTTTTGGGTTGAGGAAAATCTCGGAAAAACCTCAACCAGGTAACTTTCCCCGACCGGGATTCGAACCCGGTCACCTGATTTCGCGGCCAGACGCGCTGACCGTTACTCCACAGGTGTGGACGAGTTTGTATCTTGTTGTACCAATTTAATATAATATAATTCAGAAATTAAAATGTTTTCGGGGATGCATGGTTTAACTGTTACCTTAAATATTGTAATGAGTGTTGTGCTCCTGTATTTAATAATAATGGTAGGCAATATGGGAAAACGCGGGAAAGCCTTGAAGTCGGACGATATGAACATGGTTATTAATGCATATAAATTCTTTACTGAAGAATATGAGGCACTGAAATGCGGAAAACAAACAATATCTGTGCCGAGTTTTATCCAAAAAACTGCTGCAGCGACAGATATATAATCTCGTGGTGTTAACAGGATTAAAATAGAAAAAAAAACAAAACAAAACAAAAACAAAAGAAAGCGGAAGCGGAATTGGAAGCGTGCTGCGATCTCCAGGAAAGAAACGCCCGAATAGGATTCTTAAAAAACGTGTGTAACAGGTTAAAAATGAGCGCACTTGCAAAAGTGACGGAAGAAAATTAGAGGAAGGCCTGTAAAGACGTAGAAAAAGTTGAAAAATTTTATTGGGCGAATGATGGACTTGTAGATGGAAATTTATTATTCGTTCGTAATCAATTTGGACGACACGGACATGGACGAACTTTCTGGCGGAGTGGAGTCAGAATTTGAAGAGGAAGAGAATGCCGCCACTGGTAACTCGTGGTCGTTTGAAGGAGTGTCGACCATCATAAATGAGGGTAGAGAGAGATGGTGAGCATTCTCTCTCTTTCTAAAAAGAACTAGACAAGTAAATCCTCATGGACTGTAGCCTAACACATGTAGTTAAGAAGAAGAAGAAGAAGAAGAAGAAAAATAAGAGGAAGAAGAAGAAGAATATCAATTGATTATGTGGTGAATTTAACAAAGCATGATTCTTATGGCAGTCGTTTGGATTTAGTCTTATTTTACGACTTGGAAAAGAAAGTTTGAGAGATGAGCAAGAGAACACAAAACTGGAAATAGCAACTGCATTTCATCTTTGAAATTTTGTCTCGTATTTATAAGTCCCACGCAATAGAGTTACTGTAGATTTAATGTAATATTTCTGCGCGAGAAAAGAGAGAGGATACAAATGTATCATTGTTGTCCCCTTGTTGGGGTAAAGCGGCCCCAGCATCTGGGTCCTGAATACCCCAATATCTCGCGTCAGCGCCCAAGTAAAGGGGCGGTACACGAAGGGCAGGCCAGAGCAAGAGATCTCTAATCTCATTATTGTGGAGGTATAATTTAATTTCTGGTGCGAGAGCTGCACCCCTTCCTCCCCCGACCGACTGACCAGCTCAATTAGTGGATTCAACTAAATTTATCCCGGTCTCCTGAGCGAAGTAGTCTCGGCGACAATGCACGAGGCCCAGGGGTGTCCACGTCTCGCTAGATGGCGAAGAATGAAGTTATTGATTTCTTCTACAGGAGGGGAAAGACATCTGTAAACGTCAGATTTTAATCAAAACATTATTTTAATATGTTACTTGACGACGTTTTATCAATCGTTTGGGTTAATATCGTCGAAGGAATTAGTGATAGTGAAATGGTTCTCGCTAGATGAGTCCCACGATTGTCAAAGATTTACCTGACATTACGCTTACAGTTGAAAACATTATACCGGACTTTCATTTCAAAACTTCCCAGTATAAATAACTTCTTCTTTCTATCACTATTAAGCCTGGTAGCCTGTTACGGTTTTATATGATATTCTTATTGAATTTGGTATTCCCAAGAAACTAGTTCGATTAATTAAAATGTGTCTCAGTGAAACGTACAGCAGAGATCGTATAGGTCAGTTTCTGTCAGATGCGTTTCCAATTCATTGTGGGCTAAAGCAAGGAGATGCACTGTCACCTTTACTTTTTAACTTTGCTCTAGAGTATGGCATTAGGAAAGTCCAGGATAACAGAGAGGGTTTGGAATTGAACGGGTTACATCAGCTGCTTGTCTATGCGGATGACGTGAATATGTTTGGAGAAAATCCACAAACGATTAGGGAAAACGCGGAAATTCAGTTGAAGCAAGTAAAGCGATAGGGTTGGAAGTAAATCCCGAAAAGACAAAGTATGTGATTATGTCTCGTGACGGGAATATTGTACGAAATGGAAATATAAAAATTGGAGATTTATCTTTTGAAGAGGTGGAAAAGTTCAAATATCTTGGAGCAACAGTAACAAATATAAATGATACTCGGAAGGAAATTAAACACAGAATAAATATGGGAAATGCCTGTTATTATTTGGTTGAGAAGCTTTTATCATCCAGTCTGCTGTCAAAAAATCTGAAAGTTAGAATTTATAAAACAGTTATATTACCGGTTGTTCTTTATGGTTGTGAAACTTGGACTCTCACTTTGAGAGAGGAACATAGGTTAAGAGTGTTTGAGAATAAGGTGCTTAGGAAAATATTTGGGGCTAAGAAGGATGAAGTTACAGGAGAATGGAGAAAGTTACACAACACAGAGCTGCACGCATTGTATTCTTTACCTGACATAATTAGGAACATTAAATCCAGACGTTTGAGAGGGGCAGGGCATGTAGCACGTATGGGCGAATCCAGAAATGCATATAGAGTGTTAGTTGCGAGGCCGGAGGGAAAAAGACCTTTAGGTAGGCCGAGACGTAGATGGGAAGATAATATTAAAATGGATTTGAGGGAGGTGGGATATTATGATAGAGAATGGATTAATCTTGCTCAGGATAGGGACTAATGGCGGGCTTATGTGAGGGCGGCAATGAACATCCGGGTTCCTTAAAAACCAGTAAGTAAGCCTGTTACGGTTTCGCTCCATCATTTCAGCGGACGGCCCAAAGATCTAAAGGGTGATAATTTAGTACCTGGCGCGGTATCTTTGTTCTAGGCATCCTGAGTATATGAGATTTTCATTTCTGTCTACAATTTTTAATTTTCTTTAAAATTGGGTCAGTATTTAATTCTTTTAAAATATCCAAATTTTTATTCTTGTCTAATCTAGTATAGCCAGCAGTTCTTCTTAAAAACTTCATTTCATTGGCAGTGATTCGGTGTTCATCAGATTTACGTATGGTCCAAGCTTCACTTCCATACATGAGAACAGGTTAAATTAAATTTACACGAAAACCGTGCACGTTATTGAAATACCCAGAGGAATAAATTATTCTTTATTAGATTTCCTATCGATATGGACAAAAATTACGATCCTACTCGAAATAGTTACCGAATAAGAGATTGTTAAACATTTGGGGGAAAAAAAAACTTTTTCGAAAAAAAAAACTATGAACTTTCCACCAATATGATATTATAGTTTTTGTTACATACAACATGAGCTATTCACTCTGGAAATCTGAAAGGCTACTTCACCTCCATCCTATAGGCTTGAAAAGGTTAGATTAAAACGTGAATAAAGCAAGTTAAATTCTTTTATGCTCGACCATGCCGAAATGTAGTAATTATACACCTGGTAGCAGCCCTTTAATGGACCTCATTAAAGTACACCTATTCATTAAAGTTCAGGTTTTCCACCAATCACAAAGCAATATGAAAGCGCCAAGTATCTATTATTCTCGGATATGCAATCGAAAGACAACTAGCGAAACGTCACGGAGGCTGGAAATCCAATACTGTCCCAGAAGGTTATGTTCAGTTACTATAATAATTAGCGTTAATTGTAAATAATATTCAAATAAATTCAATTTGCTATGTCGTTTTTCAGTGTATAAATCAATTTCCAGGTTATATCAAGATTAATCTTCACTTTACTCTCTAGATTATATCAAGGTCAATGATATTTGTTCCTCGGAAAAAATCAATACTTTCGCGTCTGCGCACATCTCACAATTTACAAGATTCCACAAGGTCACTTCCGCTCCTCAGTCAGATAAGAATAATATGAATACTTATGAATAATTTCAAGTTAGAAATATGGTCGAGCATAAAAAGTCGTATGAAAGTTGCCTATAATGGTAATTAAGACACTCGTATGAAAATTATGAAACTCGCTTGCGCTCGTTTCATAAACATACTCGCGTCTTAATTACTATAGTCCCGACGCTGTTATTTCCGGCTTGACTCCGCCTCTTTGCTTACGTCTTAGAAAGTGAAGACTCTATAAAGTCTAGGTAGGTAGTATCGTTCGCCATTTTTGTTCTTACGTTGCCGAGCTACCATACGAGGAATCTATTTGCCACACCGTTAAACATTATCATGTCGTAGCTCCTATGATAATAAATCAAGCGCAATGTAATTCAGCAAATAATTGAGCGGCAAATAACGTCTTCGTGTGCTTTCTGCGAACGCCAACGAAAGAGCTAAAATGGCGGGCGATTATATTAAGTATTTATCGAACCTTAAGAAATGAATCAGCGAATCACAAGACGCACACGTTTAAATGTAGCCGACCTGCAACGCGATTGGTTGCCGGAAATTAGAGCGACGGGACTATACCATTATAGGCTCGTTGCATAATGTACTATAAAAAAGGACTTAGAACACTTTGGAATCCATCTTTTCAATTGCAGAATGATACACACAATACGCCTAGAAACAAGAAGAAGAAAAAGTATTCATCGCAGTTATAATACTTTGTTGCAGTATTTCAGTACCACCCTGTATACAGCCCTACTGCACGTCTACATTTCCTGGAAACATGTTGCATAATACACAAGGATGCATGCTCTGATAGCAATAGCGCAAAGATACTGTTTGAACTGAACTTCAGTTGCATTGAAAACATTAAATTGTGTTGCGGGTGCTAGTAGTAAAAGAAGTGAAGCCCAGAAAGTTGAATTCTTAATGGATATACGGAGAGAGGGCTTTTCTCAGAGAAGTTGCGAACGTGTTTATATTGACAACTGTCATAAAATTATAGGGAAAGATATTTACTAGTCGTACAATAAAACCATTCACACTAAAATACGCGGAAGTCCGCTACCTCGGATGATTTTCCAAGTTCTTGGGACATATATAACTCCATTAGAGGGCAATGTGAGTGGTCGTAAGCGAAGGATAAACCCAATATTCCAGTCACCACTTTTTTTCGGGTATAAACATTTTACAGAAATGGCAAATAAGAGACTGGTGCACATAAAAATTGCTCTCTGACGGAAGTCGGTAAATTGTTATGACTCGAAATCGTAAAAATTGCGAAAAATCGAAGTATTGCAATGCCCTTAAGCCAATATACCGGCTGATGGTAAAACGAGAATTTTTAGAATGCTGCATCATAGACTAGGAATTCGATTGCATAAAAACTAAAGGAAACTTTATAACAAGCAGTAAAAGTATTCGTTGTAGCCCTGTTCCAAAAGTAGCTGGTAATGGCCTCTCTGCTTCAGTTCCGGCTTAACAACTTTATTATTCCACACTCTTCTACATGCTAAGTTCACGGTTCTTATATCAGCTTCACTGCATACTATAATTATTTCGATATGAAGAATTAGGAGCTATATTTGCTTTCAGTCGACAATCTATCAATAACTCACTGTATAGTTGATTTCGTCACTGGTTGCTGTTACTCGCCGTTCACGGCGGGGATCGTCTTCCACGTCATGTTTAAATAAGGCCGCCAATTTTTTTCAAAATCGTGAACAAAGGAGCTGATTTCCCCATTGTCGTATACTTATCTACTTTATTTATTTATCTATGTATTTATTTATTTATTTACCTATCTATTTATCTATCTATTTATTTATCTATTTATTTATTTATATATTTATCTATTTATCTATCTATCTATCTATCTATCTATCTATCTATCTATCTATCTATCTATCCATCCATCCATCCATCCATCCATCCATCCATCCATCCATCCATCCATCCATCCATCCATCCATCCATCCATCCATCCATCCATCCATCCATCCATCCATCCATCCATCCATCCATCTATCTATCTATCTATCTATCTATCTATCTATCTATCTATCTATCTATCTATCTATCTATCTATCTATCTATCTATCTATCCGTCCATCCGTCCATCTATCTATCTATCTATCTATCTATCTATCTATCTATCTATCTATCTATCTATCTATCTATCTATCTATCTGTCTGTCTGTCTGTCTGTCTGTCTGTCTGTCTGTCTGTCTGTCTGTCTGTCTGTCTGTCTGTCTGTCTGTCTGTCTGTCTGTCTGTCTGTCTGTCTATCTATCTATCTATCTATCTATCTATCTATCTATCTATCTATCTATCTATCTAATGTATGTATTTATTCACACTGCAATGGGTATATACCCGGTGGCAGTGGTAACTAATTACACTCAATAATGACAATAATAAACTTATTAATTAAAAGTACAGTTAATAACAATACCAATAATTAATACTAACAATAATAATAATAATAATAATAATAATAATAATAATAATAATAATAATAATAATAATAATAATAATAATAGGGAATATTCTAAATTAAATGAAGCACGATCACTTAAAATAACATTTAAAATAAATCTAATTATTATCTTAAATCTAAGTTCGAACTAAAACCCACGAGTATGATATGTTCATATCTGCACAAGTACCTTTCAATATTACACTCATTTCGCTGTCAACTCACTCACTGCACTGGAACTACGACACATTTCACTGATTCTATCCTGATTTCACTAACACTGCAAAAACATTTCACTGTTCAAATACTTTGCACTGCCACTATATACTATAAAGCTTCCCTGACAGGAACACGTTTCACTTACACAACACACTTCACTGACACAACACACTTCACTGACACAACATAATTCTTCACTGATACAACACTTCAATAACAAAATATCAATTACATCCTTTACATACTGTGTATAATTACCGTCTATTAGTAAAGTCCTTAATCCTATTTTTAAATACGTTTTTGGTTGTTGGTAAAGCCTTTAGTAAATCTGCAGGTAAAGCATTCCAGTCCCTGATAGTACGATTGAGAAAAGAAACCTTTCCAGTGTCCGTCTCAATTTATATGAGTGGTCGTTCCTTGAAGAGTAATTTGGCGGTTGCAACCTATCTATCTATCTATCTATCTATCTATCTATCTATCTATCTATCTATCTATCTATCTATCTATCTATCTATCTATCTATCTATCTATCTATCTATCTATCTATCTGTCTGTCTGTCTGTCTGTCTGTCTGTCTGTCTGTCTGTCTGTCTGTCTGTCTGTCTGTCTGTCTGTCTGTCTGTCTGTCTATTTATTTATTTATTTATTTATTTATTTATTTTATAGTAAGTTTGAAATGAATACAAATTAATAAATACAATGAAAGATAATCTAGCCCACACCTGAATGAGTAAGATTCGTGCTCAGGAGGGGATTTCAATACAAACAAAAGTAAAATTAAAATTGAGAGTGAATACAGATTAAATAGTGTTTAATATATTTAAATCCAAACTATAAATCCAATACTATTTTTTTATTAATTTCGAGAGGATTCGTGGTTTAAATATTATTGGAATAAAATTTGTTTAATAATCTGGGACCTTGACTCATGCCATGATAAAAAGTTGCATTGGTTTTACATTTTGGTTCAGACAAACGCAGAGAATTCATATTTTTAGTTCTATATTTATGTAACTTATATACCTTTCAAAGTTATTACAATTTCTATGAAAATATTTTAATAAAATAAAATAATACATTTGTTCAATGTTGAAAACTTTGAAATGTTTTTTTTAAATCCAATACCACCAGGTTGTCTTTTCGACATTTCTGGTCTTCTCTCCTGGCCGTGGCTTAGTTGTAACCCACTTCTGAGGTTGGGGCGCCTGGAAGGCGGAGTTGCATTACCCCGATGATGTGATAGGATGATTATGATAATGTGGTGCCAGGAGAGGTTTTAAATCTAAACTTAACCTAAATTCCAGACCATGGACGAACACTGGAATAATCACCTTTAAGGAAAAATTCCTGTGCTCTAACTGGGAACTTTGAAATATTTAAACAACAATTCAGTTGGGTAATCTTTCTGCCTTTTTAAACAAATTTTTAATGCTTTTTTCTGTAGTGAAATTAACGGATAAAGGTTGGATTTATAAGTTCCACCCCAACCTATAATACATAAATATAGATTGAAATAATGCTAAATAAATTACACGTAAACAGTTAATTTAAACACCATGTATAGACAAATGGCTTTTAAGGAACCTGGAAGTTCATTGCCGCCTTCACATAAGTCCGCCATCGATCCTTATCCTGGGCAAGATTAATCCAATTCCTACCATCATATCACTTACTTACTTACAAATGGCTTTTAAGGAACCCACAGGTTCATTGCCGCTCTGACATAAGTCCACCATCGGTCCCTATCCTGTGCAAGATTAATCCAGTCTCTATCATCATATCCCACCTCTCTCAAATCCATTTTAATATTATCCTCCCATCTACCTCTCGGTCTCCCCAAAGGTCTTTTTCCCTCCGGTCTCCTAAGTAACACTCTATATGCATTTCTGGATTCGCCCATACGTGCTACATGCCCTGCCCATCTCAAACGTCTGGATTTTTTGTTCCTAATTATGTCAAGTGAAGAATACAATGCCTGCAGTTCTGCGTTGTGTAACTTTCTCCACTCTTCTGTAACTTCATCCCTTTTAGTCCCAAATATTTTCCTAAGAACCTTATTCTCAAACACCTTTAATCTCTGTTCCTCTCTCAAAGAAGAGTCCAAGTTTCACAACCATACAGAACAACCGGTAATATAACTGTTTTATAAATTCTAACTTTAAGGTTTTTTTGGCAGCACACTAAATGACAAAAGCTTCTCAACCGAATAATAACACGCATTATTCTGCGTTTAATTTCCTCCTGAGTGTAATTTGTATTTGTTACTGTTGCCCCAAAATATTTGAATTTTCCACCTCTTCGAAAGATGAATCTCCAAATTTTTATATTTCCATTTTGTACAATATTCTGGCCACGAAACATAATCATATACTTCATCCTTTTTAGCCCCAAATATTTTCTTAAGAACCTTATTCTCAAACACCCTTAATCTCTGTTCCCCTCTCAAAGTGAGTTTCACAACCATACAGAACAACCGGTAATATAACTGTTTTATAAATTCTAACTTTCAGATTTTTTAACAGCAGACTAGATGACAACAACTTGTCAACCGAATAATAACACGCATTATTCTGCGTTTAATTTCCTCCTGAGTGTCATTTGTATTTGTTACTGTTGCTCCAAAATATTTTAATTCTTCCACCTCTTCGAAGGATGAATCTCCAAATTTTTATATTTCCATTTCGTACAATATTCTGGCCACGAAACATAATCATATACTTCGTCTTTTCGGGGTTTAGACTACTTCCAAACCCTACCGCTTTACTTGCTTCAAGTATTATCGCCGCGCCCTCATGGTTAACATTCGGCAAGTCTTTGAGCGGCTTCGTGCATAAAATTCGGCAGCTCTTTGAAATTTAATTGCATTATTGTTTTCAATTTCTTACGTCGCCGCTCCAATCACTCGCCTCAATTTCAATATTGCAAACAATAAGCTGCTTCCATTATTAAATGACACCTACCTTAATGTGATTAAAAATTATTATTAAAGAGTTATTATTAAGAATTAAGAATGTCAACGTACTCGTATATGAAAAAAATTAATAATAATAATAATAATAATAATAATAATAATAATAATAATAATTTAACAATATAACAAACTAGTGCTTATTCTTATCGAGGAAATAGATGTGACAACGTGACGCTTAGAGTGAAACTTACAGAGCAACAATCGGTCGGAAAATTATGTTTTAAAAGAACGCCGCACGTTATTGTATGATGCCGACATGTTAACCATGAGAGCGCGTCGATAAAATTTCCGTGTTTTCCCTAATCGTTTGAGGATTTTCTCCTAACATATTCACGTCATCCGCACAGACAAGAAGCTGATGTAACCCGTTCAATTCCAAACCATCATATCACGAGTGCTCCTCATTCGGTCTCAAATTTTGTTAATACTACTGTATCTCCTTTTTTATATTGTTTGTATTATTTTATTTCTATTTCTCTTATTTGTTTGTAATTATATATTCTTTATTCTGTGTATTTAAATTTAAATAAAATTAAATAAATTAAATTAATTAATTGACCACCTCCCTCAAATCTACTTCAGTGTTATCCTCCCATCTACGTCTTAGTCTCCCCTAAGGTCTTCCAATATTGTACGTACAAAGAATCTAGTTTCTTTTATAACATACGTAACTTCTCTTGATCACGCTCGTGAGTATACCCAACCCAAACAAAGAGACTCAATTTGAAGAGCACGTGCTCATTGTTCATCCCTTGTGCTATGAGATGATTTTGCTGTATTAGTCCCACTCTGAACGCTGGAAGGTATCTGTGGGCGATAACAGACATGGTAGTTCAGGGGATTGGCGGCGGGAAGGGGTGGTTGTAATATACAGCTGCATAGCAGTAGGCCGGGGAGAAATGAAATACGGAGAAAAAATAATAAACTGTAGGGAGCCGAGGAATGCAGTGTTTAGACTTGAGGGGAGCGCGACGAAAACAACAAACCCGCCCCATTTGCATATTGGGCTCACGCCGAAAGTTACGGCCTCCGCTCCAACTTGTCAAGAAGACTTAATCCAACGTTGTATACTAGTAAGTGTCTTCTGATTTGTGTAACTGTCGACTTTTCTCTCTGCATCCAAATATATTTCATTGTACACACTTTGTTGTATGTTCAAATTACTATATAAAGCTTGCTCACTTTTCACTTTGAGAATAATGTTACTTTTTAGGCTTTCACGGTGACTGTGATCGCAATTAGTCTTTTGGGTGTACCACCGTGTCCTGGAACCTGACATTTCCAACGTTTCAGAACTACATAGGCGACGTCAGGGCTGGGGGTAATCCTCTCTCTGAGCGTGCTCGCGCTCACAGAGAAACCAGTGCGGACAGGTGGGTAGGAACCAGAGGTATGCATCGGGCGTTTTCGCTCGAGCGCCAAGTAGTTCATAGCATAATCCGTTAGGTAGCGCACATGCATGATGGGTAAAATTGTCACGAGCGATAAATCCTCGAACGGTATACGCCGAGCGTTAGACATTCGTTGTTGTTACAGTGATGAACTGTGTAGTAACATCATAGATGTTTATCATTTCAAAATTTTGCAGTGTTTAACTAACCTCTCCATAGTACACAACTACAAAACTTGCTTTAAAATGTAATATAAATGTTGTAGGTAAATGTTTTTTTTTTTTTTTTTTTTTTTTTCACACAGGAGTGATTTTGTTTTTGCCATATCTATAGATGTTATTGGATGTAAATGTAATTATTATAAACGGAGAACATAATCACGATAATGCAAGAACTGTATCAAGTTTTCTAGTAATAATAATAATAATAATAATAATAATAATAATAATAATAACAATAATAATAATAATGATCTCTAATAATGTGTATCAATCTTTGCGTCTGTAACAGTTGTGCAGCATGATTATTCGTTTTATTATATTTTGCGTGACGTTATCTCTGTATTAATATTGTTATTAATCTACTGCTATATCAATAATATTTTGTAAAACGTTTCTACATTGTCGCAGTATATAGGCGGAACACTATGTATGGACCTATCATATTATATATGTGGTAAATCAAATATTGAATAATTATTAATTAGCAATAATAACTGTATATCGAAGTTTTTCATACCATTTTATTTATAACTTCATGTTCCAGTTTTGGTATGTTCCATTGAATGTCCCATTAAATGTTTGTCATAAACGCAGAAAATAAAGCCTTATTTTTACCGTGTGAGCAAAACATATGTGTATCTTATCTGTCGCCTTCCATACAAGATAAGACATGTCGGTGAGATGACCTTGTACTGCGCTTCTATTTATTACGAGCGTATCACAACCGATCGTATCTCACTCGAGGGTGCGACACTCGACCGAGTTCAAGCGAGCGATTTAACTCTAATGTAGCACTGTGATAGGAAGGATAAAAAACGCAGAGGTTCAGTGACATTCACAGTGAGTGCAGGACGTGCTTATGTACATAAATACTACGTCACGAGACGTAATCGTATACTTTGTTTTTTTGGGGTTTACTTCAAAACCTATCTCCTTACTTTCTTCAAGTAAAATTCCCATTTTTTTACTTAATAGTTTGTGAATTTTCTCCTAAGATATTCACGTCGTCCGCATAAACAAGCGACTGATGTAATGCGTTCAATTTCAAATCCTCTCTGTTTTTCTGGGTTTTCCTAATGGCGTATTTTAGAGCGAAGTTAAAAAGTAAAGGTGATAGTGCATCTCTTTTCTTTAACCCACAGTGAATTGGAAAATCGTCAGACAGCATCTGGCCTATACGAACTCTGCTGTATATTTTAGTATTTTAGTATTTAGTATTTAGTTATTTAACCTGGTAGAGATAAGGTCATTAGAACCTTCTCTGCCCCTCTACCAGGGGATTATAATTATAATATGAAGAATAAAATTACAATTAATATTAAATTTACAATTACAATTACAATAAGAATTAAAGTACGATAAGATTACCTGATTAATGAAAGCTAGACTACAACTATAATATGAAGAATAAAATTACAATTAATATTAAATTTACAATTACTGTACAAATAATATTAAATTTAGAATTACAATTAATATTAAATTTACAATTACAATAAGAATTAAAGTACGACAAGATTACCTGATTAATGAAAGCTAGACTACAACTATAATATGAAGAATAAAATTACAATTAATATTAAATTTACAATTACAATTACAATAAGAATTAAAGTATGACAAGATTACCTGATTGATGAAAGCTAGACTACAACTATAATATGAAGAATAAAATTACAATTAATATTAAATTTACAATTACAATTACAATAAGAATTAAAGTATGACAAGATTACCTGATTGATGAAAGCTAGACTACAACTATAATATGAAGAATAAAATTACAATTCATATTAAATTTACAATTACAATTAAAATAAGAATTAAAGTATGACAAGATTACCTGATTGATGAAAGCTAGACTACAACTATAATATGAAGAATAAAATTACAATTAATATTAAATTTACAATTACAATTAAAATAAGAATTAAAGTATGACAAGATTACCTGATTAATGAAAGCTAGACTACAACTATAATATGAAGAATAAAATTACAATTAATATTAAATTTACAATTACAATTACAATAAGAATTAAAGTATGACAAGATTACCTGATTGATGAAAGCTAGACTACAACTATAATATGAAGAATAAAATTACAATTAATATTAAATTTACAATTACAATTACAATAAGAATTAAAGTATGACAAGATTACCTGATTGATGAAAGCTAGACTACAACTATAATATGAAGAATAAAATTACAATTAATATTAAATTTACAATTACAATTACAATAAGAATTAAAGTATGACAAGATTACCTGATTGATGAAAGCTAGACTACAACTATAATATGAAGAATAAAATTACAATTCATATTAAATTTACAATTACAATTAAAATAAGAATTAAAGTATGACAAGATTACCTGATTGATGAAAGCTAGACTACAACTATAATATGAAGAATAAAATTACAATTAATATTAAATTTACAATTACAATTAAAATAAGAATTAAAGTATGACAAGATTACCTGATTAATGAAAGCTAGACTACAACTATAATATGAAGAATAAAATTACAATTAATATTAAATTTACAATTACAATTACAATAAGAATTAAAGTATGACAAGATTACCTGATTGATGAAAGCTAGACTACAACTATAATATGAAGAATAAAATTACAATTAATATTAAATTTACAATTACAATTACAATAAGAATTAAAGTATGACAAGATTACCTGATTGATGAAAGCTAGACTACAACTATAATATGAAGAATAAAATTACAATTCATATTAAATTTACAATTACAATTAAAATAAGAATTAAAGTATGACAAGATTACCTGATTGATGAAAGCTAGACTACAACTATAATATGAAGAATAAAATTACAATTAATATTAAATTTACAATTACAATTAAAATAAGAATTAAAGTATGACAAGATTACCTGATTAATGAAAGCTAGACAATTTATCATAGAAGTTAAGAACAAAGAATATTTTTGTATTTACTGAATTACAAATTAAACCTAGAATAACAAAATTCTATAGTGATGAAATTACCATATACTGAGATTTTTTACTGAGACACATTTTATTTTATCGAAAGTAAGACACTACAAAAAAACTATTTCGTTTCCATTCCATCCGAAATGGGTTATCAGAATCGGGAGCCACTCTTTATTAACTTCCAGTCTTTATTCCTCTTAAAAATTATAGATAGATTTTTTTTTAATTGCATCAACATGTGGTGGAAAATTGTTACACATGAGAGTATACTACTGTGTGATACCAGAATCCCTTTTATGTAGAAAGCAGAGTTAATATTTTTCCAATAAAAGCCGAAATGGTGGAGAGTGGCGCGGATAGCTGCGAACAGGCGTAATAAGCCCAGAGAGCCACTCAATCTTGATTGCTAAAGGTCACCTTTGTCACAGTGCAGAGCTTGCTTTTAACTCCGCCAGAGACGCCGCGACCCCGCGTCAACAGGAAGTGGTCTCCTCCGTGATGACGTCACTAGCACTTAATTCTCAAGTGGTTTTAGCTCCTATATTCAATGCATTTTGTTTAAAGGTCGAAGTATTTCCTCCAAGGCTAATGACAGTAAAGTTCGTTTTGTAAAGTGAAGGAGTGTGATCAATAAAACGTCTGTCGTTGATCCATCATAAGATCACGACGACTTTCATTTTGACCTGCTTGACAATAATATTAGAAGCGCATCGCCTGACATAAGGGACAATACATGTTAGAAACAGGCTGATGTACCCAAAAAAGAAATATATTTTATTCAAGATCACAAAAACAATACTGTTGAAATTTCACTCCTCTTTCAAAATTGTTTATTTTTTTTTTATTTTTCTATGTTTAATATTGGTCGACCAGCAAACTTGCTATACAGACCACTGGTATGGAATATCACATGCAGAATATCATGCTGAGGTTGGCTGTAAAGGCTCCTCTAATTAATTGTGAATTATGTGAATAAAAATATGATGATTTTCTGTGTTAAATTTATGAAGAATCGTCAGTATCACTAAGAAGGATGTCTTGAGGGAGTTTCCTTTTAAGTCGAGATGGCTGACAAGATCTTGCTCCAATGTTATATGTCACAGCTCCAGGAACACCAGGAAGTTTGTTGAAGAAAGATTTTGACATTGAATGGATGTACTGTTCTAGTGGAAGAATTCGCAATTCTTCATGCAGTTGTTGATTTCTTACAAACCAGGGGGCACCTTTCAAAATTATCATCACTCTTTCAGCCTTGAACACTGACGTTCAAAGGTATCTGACTCTACTAATCGATAGTGAACGATAATTTGTTGGTGTAAGTGTGGATTCTTTAGTTATTACTTTTATGAATAGATGGCGAAGGTAATAGTCACTGTTGCCAATCGTAAATAAATATACCCGTGTTATAGAATGCAATTATTCATCTCACTCTACTGATTGTAAAACAACACTGTGTTTGACCGGAAACTGCTGATATTGTTTATTAGAAGAATAATTTATGCTTAATCTACATAATTATTTTCTCTGACATTTTTTAACGCCTCCCAATAATGGTGCCATCTATTGAGAACTAGCGGAACTCTTTCAAAGTTTGTCAATTTTTCATATCTTTGGTTCTGATTTATCCCGTGGTTGGAAAGTTCGCTTACACGATCATAAAATCGTAGGTCGGATACCTTTTGAACGTGAGTGTCCCCATTCGCCAGAGTATAAGGATCCATTGAATTTCAACCAGTCAGAGCCATCTATGATATAACTGTAACATGAGTATTATTTTAATCCTTTCTGCTCGAATGAGTCCATTTGGAATCACTAACATTTCTATAATCTCTGACTCATTCTTTTTTTAATTGGTGGCACTTTATATGCCTGTTTCAATAAGTTCCAGGTCTCTTATGGACCCTTGCCTTTCGGAGTCGTATGGAGAAATATGATTAATGTGACACTGACGTTTTCATCTTCCTTTTATCTTCATCAGTGATGGAGATAGGTGAGCTGAGTGTAGCAGGTGGAGGGTGATCACTGGGTTAAATCTTGCATGAGAGGGTTGATGTGAGAATGTAGCTTTTCCAGATAATTTTTCCGTAACGTTCGAACGTAGTCACTAAATAAGCTGATGTTGAGGTCTCTGTACAATTGTGTATTTCGGATGTGGTAATCTGCTCCAGTGATGGTTCTGCATACTGCGCGTTGGATACCGTCAAGTCTTCTAAGATGGCGGGGGTGGGCGTGAGACCATGTTTCAGATGCATATAACATGAGTGATCTGATGACGGATATGTACAGTTGTAATTTGGTTTTTATTGGTATTGAGTTCTTGAAGATGGGATATAGGAACATGAATCGTTGAAAGCTCTATTTCTCACGGAATGAATATAGTGTCTGAACGTTAGTCTCTTGCCAAAGAGGACTCCAAGATATTTTGCTCATGAACTAAAGGCGACGGCTTGATTTTGAATATGAAGTGGCTCATTTATACGAGGGAAACGTCTTGTGAATATGACTAGCTCTGATATTTTGTTGGTGTAGGTGTAGATTCCTAGTTAGAAGAATAATTTATGCTTAATCTACATAATCATTTTCTCTGACACTTTTTAACGCCTCCCAATAATGGTGCCACTAATGAGAACTAGCGGAACTGTTTCAAAGTATGTCAATTTTTCATATCTTTGGTTCTGACTTATCCCGTGGTTGGAAAGTTCGCTTACACTATCATAAAATCGGGGGTCGGATACCTTTTGAACGTCAGTGTCCCCATTCGCCAGAGTATAAGAATCCATTGAATTTCAACCAGTTAGAGCCATCTATGGTATAACTGTAACATGAGTATTATTTTAATCCTTTCTGCTCGAATGAGTCCATTTGGAATCACTAACATTTCTATAACTTCCGACTCATAAGATTTGCCTGATGATTCCATTTGGTATTCTCAGATGTAGTTTCCTTCTTTACCGATAGAATGCACCACCATCAATTCCTTGGCCAGCTGTTATTAGGAAGAGGATTGCTTTGTTTTTTCCTTCTCCACGGTGTCCCTATAACTTTGTGCACCCATAAATTCAGGCAAGAAAGTGTTAAATGCTCGATTATGTTTTATCGCTACTGCTTGTCAATTGTTTCTTTCTATGTAGATAATTCAGGAGATCATGGCGGTCATGCAGGTCTTAATATACTGTAATTTGATATTAAAAAAAAAAGATTGCCTGTGATTGAAGTTCTGGTTGGTACATACAGTACACCTATTATCAGGCAGTACATCTCGCTTGACGATATTTATGTGCCAGAGGAAGAACAATAATTATTGCATACATCTCAAGTCTAATTAGTGCAATATGTTAGAGGAAGTGTTACAAATATGAAATGGTGCGATATACGACCTGAGACGTGTTGAATTTTAGCGAAAGTCTTCGAAATTACTCCGCACTGATACCCTCTTTCGCGGGAATGTGTTAGTTTTGCAGTTAGAAACTGAACTGTTGAAGCTTTTATCATTATTGTGTTTTCGAGAAAAGTGGAAATTTTGGCGGTAAGTTCTTTTCTTGAATATAGGACTACATTGTTATTCCTGAATGTTATAAATATGAATTATATATACTCTTAAAGAAAATAATCTACGTTTATTGCAATGTATATTTAATTGATTTCGTTTTTAAATTATGATATGTTTTGAGGTTATAACTTACAACATCAGTGTGTCACAAATATGAAATACTAGTATTATTAGTATTCCATCTTTATACCTTGTTTTTACTAGTGTTGGCTCCTGTAGGAGGAGGGAAAACCTCACCTTCCAACAAACTTAGAAAATAGTGGAATGAAAATGCAATGCAAGAAGCCATAAAAAAGTTAGAGGAAAGACGTGAGAGACGATTCATCTGGATTCATTATTACTGTTGGGAAAATACCTTACATTATTGTAAATTTCTCAAATGTGGTTTTAATGAGAAAGCCTTTCAAGAAATAATCCATAATACAATGTAAAATGACTTGTATAAACGTTTTTTTTATCTAAACGACCTGAAAAGTGGCCTAACGTGCAATAAACCTATCTGTTCAGAGTTGAATGCTTACCATATATGCACACAATTTTATAAAAAGAAGATATTTTTAATAATTTTATCATTCTGAGACCTTACGAAGTTGGAATACAGTACCAATCTTTTAGAAATAAGAAAAACATACTATACAGCTGGCGCCAGCGTTTTTGGCGTGTGTCCTAGATATAGTCCCCAGTTTGTGAGCATGTTGCTAGTGTAGCTGAGAATGGTACCACTTTCTATACACGTCATTCAGCCATTTGCCAACACAGTTGTCAGACTGACTGCGGCAAATGTAAAACACTCGTACTTAACACTTATTTCACACGCCAAAAACGGTGACGCGGACTAAACTCCGTCTAATAAATACATTACATACATACAGACAATCACTATTACCGACGAAGCTGTCGTAGTTTGTGTTTACACTACTGAATTTCCATATTTACGGTTCAGATGAACTCAAAATTTCGTGTCTGGAAAAGAGCATCAAATAAAAATGTACACAAAGGTTTTATTTTCCAACAAAAGCAAGTAATTAATGCTAATTAACTTCAAAACGAACAAAATGCATTGCTAGTTTCTGTATCATCCTTACGCGTGAGCAGCAATGTGCGTATTTTTGTCAGTTTCAACGCATTTTAATTTAGCATTTTACACGCTTCAGAAAACTGAGTTTAATTGCCAGTCTAATGTGACAGCAACTTCACCTCTGAACTTGTATCATATTGAAATTCAACCAGGTATGCATTTAGCTACGGTACAGTTTCAACTTCTGCCGCTTCTATAGAGGGTTGTATGTAAATGATTAAGTGGACGTGAATGCAAGGAGAAAATCGTTATAAATTAACTAATATTTAAAATTCAATTAGGCAAGAAGTTGCGGTCATAAATTGGTACAAATATTACATCATTCGAATGGTTCGTTTTGGAATATTTTAAGCTGTAAAACATAACTTTCAGGTGGGTAGTTTTTCCTTTCTCACGTGAAGAAAATAATCTTAAATTTGCATAAGTTATGGTACATACACCTCAAAACCGAATCATGTTAAAAAGCTAACATTTTAGAAACTGGAGTACATTAAAACTAGACGATTATTATAATAATCATACAGGGTGATTCACGAGGAGTTACGCCACTTACGGAACTCATTTCTAAAGTCATTCTGAGCAAAACTGTCATATAAACATGGGTCCTATTCTCAATATTTTCAGAGTTACACTAATTTGAATTTGTTTTTAAAATACCTTTTTTTCCTTAGTTTTAAGGGTAAAAGACTGTTATAAATAGAGAATGAACCATTCAGAAGTAGCCTATACTTTCTTTAATTGGCTAGTATTCTGAAGCTAAAATGTATTGTTAATTCCTTAGTTACTTTATACAGATTTTTTTTTTTCAATTTTTAATTAAAAATTACATTATTCTTACACACTTGCAAAAATTGTTTCAGATCACACGACTTCTAGCAATTTGATTCTTTACAGTTTAATTTTGCATCCTAATGTACAGTATTCCTCTCAATTGAGGTTCTGGCTGATATGTACATCTATTTTCAGGAAGTAGGGTGCATCTCACTTGACGATATATGTCAGAGGAAGAACAATTGAAGGGTTCAGAACCATAGTGGACCAAGCGCCATTTACTAAAATCGTAGAAAACATGGGTTAAAATGAAGTTATTACCGTAATTCTGTGCAAACATATAGCACGTAGTCCACACCTGTGGAGTAACGGTCAGCGCGTCTGGCCGCGAAACCAGGTGGCCCGGGTTCGAATCCCGGTCGGGGAAAGTTACCTGGTTGAGGTTTTTTCTGGGGTTTTCCCTCAACCCAATACGAGCAAATACTGGGTGACTTTCGGTGTTGTACCCAGGACTCATTTCACTGGCATTATCACCTTCATATCATTCAGACGATTAATAACCTCAGATGTTGATACAGCGTCGTAAAATAACCCCAAAAAATATATATCAAGTAATATAAAGTATACACATTAAAACTAAGTATGTCAATCTTCATTAAACTATGGTATTGACTTAACTTTAACCCTTACTTTCTCCGTTTTTAATAAATGGCACTTGGCCCAGTATGGCTCTGAACCCTTCAATTGTTTGTATATATCTGAAGTCTGATTAGTGTAATATGTAGCTAGTCGGCGATGTTTGCAATGGAGGTGGGAAGGAATTGGCCACTTTACCCCATTATCTTCTGGCTTAGTTGCATTATAAGTGTTGCCTTCTTGGTATCACTTGTGAAGTTCAGATATGTCTTCGGACATCAAACAGAAGTTACACAAAAACTGAAATGTCCTATAAGTGATGGATTATGACTTTATTGTTAAATAAACAGTGTCATCAATATGACACGTAATTTATCATCGACGTAGTTTATGCGGTAAGGAAAGTGCTCGGACGTGGGATCGATTTCCGCTCGGCTTGATTGCCTGACTGGATTTTTCTGAGTTTTCCTCAAATGTAAGACGAATGTGAGGTAATTACAAGGTGAATCCTTGGCAACATCTCGCCAAATATCATCTATTACAATCCCATAGACGCAAATAACCTAGTAGTTGATACAACGACGTTAAATAATCTACTAAAAAAAGTAACAGTATGCGTAAAATGTATTTAGGCCTACTAGACATACAAAGTGGGTCAAAAGTCGCTTTCCCCCCATATTCGTTCTTAGATTTCATACTTGTACGCATATTTAGTCGTAGAGTACTTGCTGAGCAACTTTTATTGCGTAAAATATTCAACGGTCTACTGGATAATAGCGAAATATTATCACAAATCCAGCTTAACGCTAGAGCAACACATTTAAGATGTCGTCAATTGTTATATTATAAAAAACCAAACACTCCAGCACATAAAAATTCACCAGTGTTAAAAATGTGTTCAAAATTAAATGAAATATGTAAAACATGGGATCTAGATTTCAGGATTTCTTACATGAAATATAAACATACTCTTATTAATATACTGAAGGTATTTTATTTTAAGTATTATTGCTATCTATTTATTATTCTGTAATTTGCCATTTATAGCTATATTTCACATTTTTTGGTTATGATATCTATATTTATCTATTCTTCATTCTTTTTTTTTTTTTTATTTTTCATTTATATCTATATCTGTGTCTTTTATTTGCGTAGTATGTATGTTTTTTTTTTTTTTTCATTTTTAATTTCTATTTTTCCTTTGTATTTACACTTGTACCTTGCATTTATATCTGTTTTATCTCTTTTTCATTTTATCTCCAATTTTATGTTCTAAGCAAATATTTGTACTGTCTATTGTAATTGGGGCTTTGCCTTGTTATGGACATAAGTATATAAAATAATTAAATAAATAAGTATATATATATATATATATATATATATATATATATATACAGATGTTGTAACCTGAATAAACGAAAAGCTAGTGTCATTAAGTGGTGGGTTGACGACTATGTTCGTGCGTCAACTGTTTTTCCGATTTTATGTCTCGTTATTGTTGTTGTTGTTTTGTTTTATTGTGTTTGGTTGCGTCTCTGTGCAATAAGTGCTAGTTTCTTGCAATGAATCGCAAATTAACCTGAAAGATATTTGATTTTAAATAGTATTGCTGTCTATTTATTACTCTGTAATTTGCCATTTATAGCTATATTTCACATCTTTTGGTTATATGTATATTTATCTATTCTTCATACTTTTTTTATTTTTTTTTTTTTTGTATTTTTCATTTATATCTATATCTATTTTATTTGCGTAGTATGTATTTGTTGGTTTGTTTTTTTTTTCATTTTTCATTTGTATTTACACTTGTACCTTAAATTTGTATCTGTTTTTTATCCCTTTTTTTCATGTTATCTCTTTTTTCATATTATCTCCAATTTTATGTTCTAAGCAAATATTTGCACTGTCTATTGTAATTGGGGCCTTTCCCTGTTATAGACATAAATAAATAAAATAAATAAATAATAAATAAATGAAGTCCACACCTGTGGAGTAACGGTCAGCGCGTTTGGCCGTGATAACCAGGTGGCCCGGGTTCGAATCCCGGTAGGGGCAAGTTACCTGGTTGAGGTTTTTCTGGGGTTTTCCCTCAACCCAATACGAGCAAATGTTGGGTAACTTTCGGTGCTGGACCCTGGACCCATTTCACCGGCATTATCACCTTCATTTCATTCAGACGCTAAATAACCTGAGATGTTGATACAGCGTCGTAAAATAACCCAATAAAATAAAATAAATAAATAACTATACAGATGTCATAATCTGAATAAATGAAAAGCTAGTGTAGTAGGTCTAAGTAGTGGCTTGACAACTATGTTCGTGCATCATCTGTTTTTTCCGATGTTATGTCTCGTTATTGTTGTTATTTTGTTTTATTGTGTTGGGTTGCGTCTCTGTGCAATAACTGCTAGTTTCTTTCAATGACTCGCAAATTAACCTCAGAACAACCTGTTTTTGTGCTATAACGTTGGTGAAAGCACAGTAAGAACACATTATGTACAGTAGAACCCTGATTTTCCGTCACCCTATTAACCGATTGGTGGATTATCCGACTTTCTCTCTATCGCTCTTTTTTTATTTTTGCTGCAAAAAGATACGAAGTACTGTACATCATATTAGTACGAATTTTTTTAGACTGTTTTCATAAACCTTTACCCTTGCACAATGGTCTACTCTCTACGAGTAACTTCTATGCAAAATGTCTTCTACAGGTGTCAAAAATAAACGGTTTGGGAAAGGAGAAACTATGGTTCATCTCTCAACAGAATACGAGATAAGAATTACAACTGTTCGCAATTTAATGAAAACAAATGTAAAGTGTATAAAGTATGTAAATCTACAACATGAGACCTCTACTATTCCTATTTATTCACAGACAGCCATCATAAGGAGTTCCCTTGGCCATTAAAAACCTGTAATTGAAAATCAGACTCAAATTAGTTAACTTCTGATCCACTACCTAGCTTGTTGAAACAAGAAACCACGGAGGAAGTTCGGAACTGTATTATGCACTTAATTTATGAAAATCTTTCATGGCACGTATTATCCGATTTTTTCGATTAACCGTTCACTCTACCCCCTTCATTACCACGGATAATAGAGGTTCTACTGTATCTAGAAACAGGGCCTCCATTTTGAACAAAATCTGTAGAGGAATGTGTAGTCAAATGTAAATTGAATGTAATTAAATGTAAGGAAGATTTTGGGGAAAGTGACTTTTAACCCACCCTGTATATAGGTCTATGATATACCTGCAATGCCAGAAATGGCATTGTCTGTATATTTGTTACAACTACCTTGTAATAAACTGCTGATTGTGATATGAACTTCTTCCTAAAGCTGCAGTAATTTACTGTACGTCACCAGGTGACCCATGGCTCCACATGTGTGCTGGGAGATTCCGATGTATTACTGGTTATGCTCCAGATAAGTCCCGCGACTTCCCAATGCTTTTACTGTAAGCCCTCATTTAATCTTGCTTCGAATTGCGAAATGGAACATGTCAGACGCAAATGTCTGGACTTCATCAAAAGAACTCGCTGTGGAGGGAGTATATACTCTACAAATCATCATTCATCTTGAGAATTTTTTCCTAACTCTAAGATGGCGGCATGTCTGTTGAACCTCTCCCCCCAAACCCTCTTTCTTTTTGCTTAAGCTTCCCCCTCCTCCTGCCCGTCTTTCCCCTTGAATTGCCCGGCACCGCCATTAAAACTCAGTTGTCATCGTCTGCCTGTGATAGAACGATTCATCAGATCGGATGATTTCCTCAACTAGAGGCGTCTTGTGACGTGGATCCGTCGCGGTCGATTTCGTGTCGTCGCTTGCAACCGTCACTTGTCACCATCGGAAATGTGTTCTCAAAGTTAAATAACGTCAAAACTAGCACAAGAAACATCCCAATATCAAAATGTTGAAATACCAATGTTATGAAAGAACACAAAGATTAAATTCTGTAGAACTGTGACACTGACGGGTAGCTTGTATGGTGGTGAATATTATAGATTATAATAGAAATACATGGGAATCGAAAAGAGACAAAGATGGATTTCTATTGTATAATGACTGCCGCTGTTCTACTATGTGAAAGTGAAATCTGAGTAAGTTAAAAACTGGGGAAGCGGAATAATGGCTTCATATGAAATGTTTCAGACAGAAGACATGATGAAAAAAATTGATGTGGAAATTGATATTCATCTATAATAAATTACATAAAATAATTATAATATTATTGAATTATCTATCTATCTATCTATCTATCTATCTATCTATCTATCTATCTATCTATCTATCTATCTATCTATCTATCTATCTATCTATCTATCTATCTATCTATCTATCTATCTATCTATCTATCTATCTATCTATCTATCTATCTATCTATCTATCTATCTATCTATCTATCTATCTATCTATCTATCTATCTGTCTGTCTATTATCTATCTATCTATCTATCTATCTATCTATCTATCTATCTATCTATCTATCTATCTATCTATCTATCTATCTATCTATCTGTCTGTCTGTCTGTCTGTCTGTCTGTCTGTCTATCTATCTATCTATCTATCTAATCTCTATCTATCTATCTATCTATCTATCTATCTATCTATCTATCTATCTATCTATCTATCTATCTATCTATCTATCTATCTATCTATCTATCTATCTGTCTGTCTGTCTGTCTGTCTGTCTGTCTGTCTGTCTGTCTGTCTGTCTGTCTGTCTGTCTGTCTGTCTGTCTGTCTGTCTGTCTGTCTGTCTGTCTGTCTATCTATCTATCTATCTATCTATCTATCTATCTATCTATCTATCTATCTATCTATCTATCTATCTATCTATCTATCTATCTATCTATCTATCTATCTATCTATCTATCTATCTATCTATCTATCTATCTATCTATCTATCTATCTATCTATCTATCTATCTATCTATCTATCTATCTATCTATCTATCTATCTATCTATCTATCTATCTATCTATCTATCTATCTATCTATCTATCTATCTATCCATGCTATGATGATCTCCGTCATAAATATAATATTCAAAAATGGAATGTCATTGGACCTATGTTTGGTGCGAGAGCAACAATTCCCAAATTTACATTGGAGATTCTAAGAAAATTAAATGTTCCTGAAAAGATTATTCAGACAATTTTTTATTTTTTTTTATTTTTTATAGTAGCATGTACAAAAGTACAATCTTAGTTCTTCACTGAAGGAGTAAAAACTCGTGCTCAGGGAGATAGCTAAACACAAAGATAAACACAAACAAAGATAATTATTTGACACAAACTGGGTCAAGGAAAAAAAATTGCAGGAATAAATTAAATTTAAAAATACAATTTCAATTTTAACAATTTAAGTCATACAAATACATATACATATTAAATCAATATAAATTCTTTAAAAATTAAATTCCTGACGCTATTTTTGAAATTTATGATACTAAATTTTTTTTCAAAATTTGGGTATTTGTTAATTATTTTATTGTATAACCTTGGACCAAAGTAGGTACCATGGCTAAGAGCTGTGCTTGTGAAACACTTTGGTTCCTCTAGTCGTATAAAATCGGATCTTTTAGTTCCATATTTATGAATGATACAATTTGAATTTATTACGATTTTTATGTATGAAAATTAATAAGGCAATATAATAAATCTGTTTAATTTTCAAAACATTAAAAATCAGTGAACAAAAGCTCGGATGAGTAACCAATTGATTTATGAAGGCATATTTTAATTATTCTTCTCTGAATAAGCATTAGTGGAGTGAGATTAGAAATACATGCATCAACCATTTTAAAATCTTCATTGAACATCGTCAATCATCATCTCTACTCATGTAAAAAAATTTACTCTATATTATTTATTTTTCAATAAATTCTTATCGTATATCGATAGCTACCACATTTTGTTGCAGATCATTAATTTTTTAAATTTTATTATGCATATTTCTAACATTAGTTTACATTTTCTTCTTTTGTGTTCATTTGAATTGATTAGGATGTCGATATTTTAAATCCAAGATCTGGACGGCTATCAGTATGATACTATTTTATTTATTTATTGCTCCAAACAGTGTCACTCCTCAAACTTTAGGAAAACATCTCAGAGAAGTTCTCAGAAAACAATCATTCCAGTCATGGTGCCAGCTCCCACATAAAGGCAAAGGTGTTTGTACATATGAAGAATGCCCCAAAGCCAACTCCTGGATCTACTCTATAAAGTTTCTTTCGTTCTCGGAATACATCAATGCCATCAAGATGTCTTGCAACGTCACCGCAGTGAGATCTGTCCCTGGCAGAACCTTCAGTACTACCCGTTGTCGCCATCTCGGCTGCAGCGAGACTGAAACACTTGGCCACGTACTGGGGTTCTGTAAGAAGGGAAAGCTACTGAGTAACAACAGACACCATCGTGCCCGTACAGCAATTGCCAACCTGCTAAGAAACAGAGGATGGGAAGTACATGAGGAGATTCATTGTGTGTCTGAAGATGATTCTCATAGAAGAATCGATATAATTGCCATCAATAGAAGAACCAGAAAGCAATGGTCTTAGACCCTACGATTTGCTTTGAACGAGACACGAATCAACTGAGTGCCATGTTGCAAGAGGAATGTCGACGCATTCCAGTGGATATCCTACACAAACTAGTGAAGAGCCTGTCTGACAGGGTGGCCGCTGTTATAGCAAAAAGAGGTGGTACCACGAGGTTCCAAAGGGCTAAAAACAGTGCCCAATTACTTTTTGGTAGATAGTGTATATTAACACATAAATTTTTGTTTTAATGTACAATCGAATAATTATTTTGCTCGTTTCATTTCCTTTTATCTTTATATGTTTGTTAATTCCGGATCCCAGTGGTCAACCTCACTTGAGGACGGATGATTTTAAATAAATCTTAGTAGTATGGATATCTCGAAATATGTTTGTTTGTGATAAGGTATACCGTCATTAGGGGTTACTTTGATATTGGGGGCTACTTTGATAACCACTTCGATCGATTACTAAAATCGAATTCGCGCGAAAGATATCAGAATGTGGCCAAATTTGGATCTCGTGTTGGCAGCCCTGTTAAACTAGTTATGAGATAGCGACGGTGCTATATAAATACTACATGTTGTAGAGGAGAAATTAAATATTTTGTGGTTTATAAAGTGAATGAGGATTTCTGATACCTGCAAAACTTTGAAGCTACACAGGTAAGCATACTTATAAATGAATATTCAATTCTATCTTCAAATAAAGTAGTTCTTTGGCATTTAAAGTGTTGCTTGTCGTTCACTTGAATGTTGCAGTATGCACACCAGTTACGTTGAAGAGTCACGGGGTAACTTTAATAGAGAGGATGGGGCTAAATTGATAATCTAGTCAAACATTTAAAATTACATTTATATTGCTTTAGACGTTATCGCTGTCCGTCCAGAGCTACTGTGGTGCGAGATTATAAAAAGGAACCAGGTTCTCGTCAGTACAACAATTTTTCAGATTCTTCAGAGGAGCCTGGAGACATATTTTGATGTAGTGGAAAGAGAAAGTCCTCGATTTTCAACTGTACCGAAGGCTAATTTTCCAAGCTTGTTGAAGAAAGCAGTGATCCACATGGATAAGACAAAGTTACAGACAAATAATAATAAACAGTCATTTCCCGGAGACACAGAACAGTCTGAAATAAAACACATTTTGATAAAAACAGTTCCTTTTCTACGGGCATTTGTCCTTGCAATAAGAAAGAAGTCCTCAAAAAATTCCGGAGCCTGTAGAAGTTGTTGAACAACAGGTTGAGAGTTGCCTCATGGCATTTCTTCAAGAACACTGATTTGGGAATTCTAGTACAGCTGGCTCTATGATGAGAAAAAAGAGACGACTCAATGTTGAATCAGGGAAGAGTATAGTTACTGCGTCTACTTCAAACAACAAAGGCAGCAGTGATGACGAATAGCCTCAGGTGATTTGTGTAAATAGGCAGATCAAAGTTTCAGGCCCCAAAATTCCAGAAGATGCTAACATATGAAATAGAATCAGAAAACCCAAAAACAGGAAATTTCATCCTTGCTAAATTTCTTTATAGTAAAGATAAGAAAATCTTCACACATGTCTTTGAAATTGTGGACAAGGCATCAAATGGGATAGTGATTCATAGTCTCAAAAGAGCTGATGAGAGTGAAGCAAAATTTAAGCCAATTGACAGAACATTTGTACTATTTCAATGCAACACATCGTCAAGATTTTACCTTCTTCAGTCGCAGAACTAACTGACAATTCCATGATTTATGTCTTCCCTATTGTTCTTGAATTCAAGTAAATTCTAGTTTTGTTTCCATTATTTTTATGAAAAGTTGATTTTTATTTTATTGGGTTATTTTACGACGCTGTATCAACATCTAGGTTATTTAGCATCTGAATGATATGAAGGTGATAATGCCGGTGAAATGAGTCCGGGGTCCAGCACCGAAAGTTACCCAGCATTTGCTCGTATTGAGTTGAGGGAAAACCCCGGAAAAAACCTCAACCAGGTAACTTGCCCCAACCGGGATTCGAACCCGGGCCACCTGGTTTCGCGGCCATGTGAAAAGTTGATTTAGTTTGTAGTCTAGATTAAATATTTATGAGATTGGTAATGTTTTGATAGAACAAATTTGATTTCAACAATTTATATAATTTTCTATGTCTATTATAATGTACAATGAGCCTTTGTACTTTTCTTGCAAATGAAATACTAATGTGGTATTTGAAATGTCCTTTAAATATAATTTCATTTGCTTAATTTGCCCTGATTTACCTCTATAATAGCACATCTCACAACTTTAGTTTGACTCTATTATGTCATCTTCGGATTACTACGGAAATCTGGCTTTAAATAATGGTATATCAAAGTAGCCCCCATCACAGTTTAGTTTTGATAGTATGGTCTTATTTTTTTTCGCGGGGACAAATCAACACATGTGTTCCGAAATAAATGCTGTTATCAAGATTTTATGAGATATGCAAATTACGTTCACAAAAGTTGTAATCTGAACACATGATAAAATTTGTATATATCCACTGAATTATTATTTTTTTTCTATAGTTTTTTTTGTCGCCACTTGTTTTGTTTCCTGTGAGGGTGTGTTCCTGTGGTATAGTGTAGAGTCAAAGAGTGTATGTGTTTTGAAGTTGAGTTGTGTGTTGAGAATTTCGTTGGGATGTGTTTTTTGTGTGTATATTTCATATTGTTCTACTGTGTTAGTTCTGGCGTTTTTTGGTTGGATGTGTAATATTTCCATGTCTGTGTTGATGTCTCTGTGGGTGTGGTTAGCATTTGGTATGTGTTCTGCATATGTGGAGGTGTTTTGTAATGTTGTTATGGCTGTAATGTGTTCTTTGTAACGTGTTTGAAACGATCTGCCTGTCTGTACTATGTAGAAGTTGTTACAGGTGTTACATTTGAGTTTGTATACGCCTGTTTGGTTGTATTTGTTTGTTTGTGTTGTTTGTGTGTTGAGATGCTTTTGTAGAGTGTTATTTGTTCTGTATGGGATGTTGTAATTTAATTTCTTGAATGTAGGTAGTAATTATGTGTGTGTTTTTCCCCCCCCCCCCGTATGTTAATGTGATGTATTTTTGTGTTCTTGTGTTTGTGATGTATATAATTTAAAAATTGCTTGTGACAACAATGTTTAACGGAAAACTGTGAAACGTCTTCAGAGATTTCAACCCACAGAAATTTAAACTACATTCTAGTGAATATTAGGATTAGATATTTGCTTAGGTTATAATATAGCATACATTTCATGAAACTTATTAATAGAAATATAAGATTGTATTTTAGTATTTAATTTCAACTCATTCCATTTCATTCATTCATGTGTATAACTTAAAAAACTTTGTACAGATTTGCTGAATATATAGATTTGTTAAATTCTATTAATTTCATAATTGACACGTAAGACTAATTCAATAGGAGACTTCATTAACCTATATCATATTATTATTATTATTATTATTATTATTATTATTATTATTATTATTATTATTATTTTTATTAGCCTACTATTATGTATTTATAACCCTAACATACCTATCTCAGGTAAAATAGGGTTCTCTGTAAAATTGGAGTATAATAAATGCACACATTTATTTTCTTAGAAATAGGATAGCAAGGTAAAGATAATCTGATATCTACATACTTCTTATATGTTAAAATACTAAAAAATTAAACTGTATTCATAAAAAAATGTAAGTTAAATCTATAAAAGTAGCCCCACTTGACGGTACTTTATTTTTCGTAAGGAGTAAAACTTGAAATGTGTTAGATGAAGTCGCCACTATCATACCAGTTAAACCTACACACGTTTTCATCCTATTACGTTAAGTTTTCTCTTTGCAAGAGTACTTAGGAAGTTACAGGAGCGGCACACGGTGCTCTGTTTCAGCAGTTCGCTTTCCTCTGAAAATTGAAATGATAATTGTATAGGCACCACAGCTAATTGCTCGGATCCGGTAGTTGTTGCACTTGACTTGTTCCGGCGCAGACCACATTTCAAGTAATGACGGCCATTGATCTTAAGCTCCTTTTACACCGGACCCCGTCGTCCGCGGTAGACTCAGAGCCCCGGAGTCGGCGGCAATCAGATGCCATGATAATAGGCTTGTGGCGCTCGGACCCTGGTTGGAGTTCAAGCCCAGGATTTGTGTTAGGAGTTTGTAATCAGATGCTGCGTTATATAGGAGGCAGGCATCTCTTCTCTTGCAGGGTACAGTACGGCTGTAAAGAAACTTCACTGCCTCTACACGAAGTATTCAGTTTGTTGACCTGCTTTCAACGCATAGCTAATATAATTATTAGGGCTAGGATTTTGATGACCTATAAATCATGAAACAATGTCCTAAAAACAATGCATTTATGACCTAAAAATCTTTCAAAAATACCCTTAAAAATGCCCCAAAAAATTGATCTTACATAATTGGCTTAGTAGGAAAACAGGTTTTTACTAAATATTTAGACTAGTAATTAAATTAAATTTTACATAATTTTTTCTAAGTAGTACACTTTAATTAATTATTTTACCTGATGTAGTTTCCATGTATGATCGTTCACCTCTGCGTCGGTATGTGGACGTGAGGTCAGCATTCGGCTGGTCTGTTCTTGGCCCTTCATGGGCTATAGCGTCATGGATTTACTTTACTATTAGTTTCCATGTAGTCTACCACAAGGCCACTCTTATTCGGAATTAGCAAATATAGAGGAGTCTATATTGAAGGGGTTCTTGGACTGATTCATTACATGGGGTGTACTACGTTAAAATGGCAATATTTGTGTAGAAAAACTATTAAAATATCATGCAAAATAATTGGTATTGATGGACAAGATATGTAAAGAAAATATCAAAGGAAATAAACATTATTTTACATTAATAATGGGTATTCATGGCCAAAAATAAAGGAAAATGTCTAAAAAATGACCGAATAAAACAAAAGATGCTCTTATAAGTTGAAACAGGCAAAAAATGCAAAAAAATGCCGTAACAAATACGTCTTAAAACACTCAATTTATCACATAACATATAAATGCTAAAGCAGCTATGTTTCTGGCTTACTAGAAAAAGATGCAATTTCATCGAAAGCCTAGCCCTAATAATTATTTTTCAACTCTTTTGCTTTCAACAGAAATTTATTTATTTTTCTTCCTTCTTCTGTTTTTGATTTATATTTCCCTGTCTTACGAGAGTGCAATTAGAGACAATTTATATCTTCACATACTCTTAGCTATGAACAAGTAATGATGGCTCAAGAGAATGAGGTTACAGAATACATGAGTAGAAAATTATTTGAAAAATACCAACAGTATGGTTATTTTTCTTTCTCGATTCTTATATTTTCTCTCCTTGAATCTATTTTTCTTTCCTTCTTTCTCCCTTCATTTTCTCTTTAGATTTTCCTTCCTTCTCATTTTCCTTTGTTCTTTCTCTGTTTATTTCATACTTTGCTTGTTTACATTTAAATTTTATTCTTAACTATCTTTTGCCCACCCTACCTCATTATCTCCTGGCATAGTTGTCTCGTAAGTGGTGCCTTGTTGGTATCACTTGTGAAGTTCAGTCTTGTCTTCGGACAGTAGATTAAACAATAACTATTTTTACTCTCTTTTTATATCTTCTATTCCTTTCTCCTTTTGTTACTTTCCTCATCCGTTTCTCCTCTACTACCTATCTTTCTTCTCTTTATGCTTCATTTCTTCTATCATTATTCTTATTTCTTCCCTTCTATCAGTTTGCATATTTTTCTCTTATTATTTTCTTTCTCTTTTATTCTCTTCTTTTCTTTGCTTCCCTCGTATATGTTCTTCATTCTTTCTTCTTTCATTTCCTCCATTTTCTCTTTAATTATTTCTTATTTTGCTTTCTATTATTTAATCCTTTTTTCATTGTATTCTTTTTCTTTTCTTTTTTCTTTATTCTCTTTCTTTCTGTCTTTCCTGTCTTTCTTTTCTTTCTATCTTTCCTTTCTTTCTCGCTTTCTTTTTTTCTCTTTTCTTTGTTTCTCCCTTTTTTCTTTCTTTCTTTCTTTCTTTCTTTCTTTCTTTCTTTCATTCCTTTCTATCTTTTCTTTCTTTCTCTTTTTCTTTTCTTTCTATATTTTCTTTCTTTCTCTTTTTCTTTTCTTTCTTTTTTTCTTTGTTTTTACCTTTCCTTTCTTTCTTTTCTTTCTATCTTTCCTTTCTTTCTCTCTCTTTTCTTTCTCTCTTTTCTTTGTTTTTACCTTTCTTTTCTTTCTCTCTTTTCTTTGTTTTTACATTTCCTTTCTTTTTTTTCCTTTCTTTCTATCTTTCCTTTCTTTCTCTCTTTTCTTTGTTTCTACCTTTCCTTTCTTTCTTTCCTTTCTTTGTATCTTTCTTTTCTTTCTCTCTTTTCTTTGTTTTCACCTTTCATTTCTTTCTTTCGTTTCTTTCTATCTTTCCTATCTTTCTCTCTTTCCTTTCTTTCTCTCTTTCCTTTCTTTCTCTCTTTCCTTTTTTTCTCTCTTTCATTTCTTTCTCTCTTTTCTTTGTTTCTACCTTTTCTTTCTTTCCATTCTTTCTGTCTTTCCTTTCTTTCTCTCTTTCTTTTCTTTCTCTCCTTTCTTTGTTTTTACCTTTCCTTTCTTTCTTTCCTTCCTTTCTTTCTGTCTTTCCTTTCTTTCTCTCTTTCTTTTTTTTCTCTCTTTTCTTTGTTTTTACCTTCCCTTTCTTTCTTTCTTTCTTTCTATCTTTCCTTTCTTTCTTTCTTTCCTTTCTTTTTTCCTTTCTTTACTTTTTATTTCTTTCTTCCTTTCTTTTTTCTTTCTTTCTGTCATCTACTTTATTAATAACATTTTAACTGACTTTTTATTTCTTCCTCTCCGTCTTTCTTATGTTCTTCTCTTTCTTTCATTTTCCCTTTTTCTCTCGCAAATTTGAATTATGTAGTATTACATAGAATAAAATGATAACTGATATTGGTAATCTAATTTCTTTTCCGAGCTTATTTTGGATTTATCGTAGATTTGCGTATACAAATAAGAATAATGATTCTGGTTGAATACGGAACTGGGATTACGGTTACGCATATATGATGTATTACATACCAGTTAGCATAAATTTCCAACCCGATGCAGTTGAAAGTGGTGAATAACTCATTAGTTTAAATGAAGTGGGTATAATACAAACTAAATAACAACAGGGTTATCCAACTGCGTAATGAAGGACACTTCGTTAAAAGTAAGCAATGGCCTTGATCAACGATTTTTGTTCTTCGTTGTACAATAATATAAAAAGGGAATTTCGTGGCGATTCGAAAACTTAATTTCGAAATTATGACTGAAAAACACATTCAGACTTCCTGTTAACAAACAAATTGACTGTGAATCTTTAGTTTTTGGGTTACTATTTTATTAATTTTGTTAGATATTAATTTAAAAAGAGGATTATGAGAACTAAATGATATCGTCGCGCTTATTCCAAAACCTCGTAACTCCATGAAAACATAATTTTAGTAGAAGGAACAAAAATATTAACGGAACGTAAGAAGGTGTTTTCACAAAATATGACTACCAAACCTTGCATTGAAAATATAATTTGCCAGATTTTGTGTTAACAAATTAAAGTACCGAAAGCTCGTATGTGCAAATTAACTATACGCAGTTTTGTATTATCTGGTATGGGGTATCGTTCCAATGTACGTGGTTTTGTCTTTTGTCATGAGGAAAATGTATTATTCATTCATCTATAAGGGTTAATAAGCCATTGAAAACCGACATTTTGCGAACGTCATGCCCAAAACCTCGAGTTCAGCTGTCATTGGATTTAGGATGTTTTAGAATAACAGCGACGATATTTAATATTACACCCTGTTGTATTATTTATTTATTTGTTTATTTATTTATTTATTTATTCATTCATTCATTTTTTTATTTATTTATTTATACTATGTTATAATTATACAGATATATATGTATATATAAGAATACTATTGCAAGAAATATATATAAACTCATATACAGGGTGTTTAAAAAATACGGGGCATAATTTCAGGTATGTATTTCCCACATGTAGACAATCAAAATAGTTCATTACAACATGTGTCCGGAAATGCTTTATTTCCGAGTTATGGCCTTCACAACATTGAAATTCACCGGAACGTTTTTCTTTCCTCAGGTCGTTGCCGTCAAAGGAGACATTAAGAGGGCACTCTGACAGTTCATTCCGAGGCGAAGGTTACATTCAGTGTTGTGTAGGCGTTAGACTGTGCGACATGTATTCAAATCAAGATACACTTCATGTACGGTAAGGCGGACGGCAATGCTGCGCTGGCTCGTCGTTTGTACCAGGAGAGGTACCCACAGCGACAACGTCCAGATCGGAAGACATTTGTACGTCTCCATTACCGTCTGTGCAAGTATGGAAAATTTAACTCTCCTGGTTTGGGAAGGGACGACCAAGATCTACAACTCCAGAAGTAAAGGAGGAGATTCCGGAGGCTGTGAACATGACTCCTTCTATCAGCACACGAAGGGTAGCGGTGCAAGTCAATGTTCCTCATACGACTGTCTGGAGACTGTTGAAAGAGTATCAATTGTATCCTTATCATTTTGGAACGTGTACAGGTCAATGTTCGCAAGTCAATGAGACATCGATGTGAGGTCTCTATTCAAGCAGGAGGTGGACATTTTGAACATCTTCTGTAATGACAACGACCTGCGGAAAGAAAAACGTTCCAGTGAATTTCAATGTTGTGAAGGCCATAACTCGGAAATTAAGCATTTCCGGACACATGTTGTAATGAACTATTTTGATTGTCTACATGTGGAAAATCCATTAGAAAAGTTCAGGATAACAGGCAGGGTTTGGAATTGAACGGGTTACATCAGCTTCTTGTCTATGCAGATGACGTGAATATGTTAGGAGAAAATACACAAACGATTAGGGAAAACACGGAAATTTTACTTGAAGCAAGTAAAGAGATAGGTTTGGAAGTAAATCCCGAAAAGACGAAGTATATGATTATGTCTCGTGACCAGAATATTGTACGAAATGGAAATATAAAAATTGGAGATTTATCCTTCGAAGAGGTGGAAAAATTCAAATACCTTGGAGCAACAGTAACAAATATAAATGACACTCGGGAGGAAATTAAACGTAGAATAAATATGGGAAATGCGTGTTATTATTCGGTTGAGAAGCTCTTATCATCCAGTCTGCTATCCAAAAATCTGAAAGTTAGAATTTATAAAACAGTTATATTACCGGTTCTTCTGTATGGTTGTGAAACTTGGATTCTCACTCTGAGAGAGGAACATAGGTTAAGGGTGTTTGAGAATAAGGTACTTAGGAAAATATTTGGGGCTAAGCGGGATGAAGTTAAAGGAGAATGGAGAAAGTTACACAACACAGAACTGCACGCATTGTATTCTTCACCTAACATAATTAGGAACTTAAAATTCAGACATTTGAGATGGGCAGGGCATGTAGCACGTATGGGCGAATCCAGAAATGCATATAGAGTGTTAGTTGGGAGACCGGAGGGAAAAAGACCTTTAGGGAGGCCGAGACGTAGATGGGAGGATAATATTAAAATGGATTTGAGGGAGGTGGGGTGTGATGATAGAGACTGGATTAATCTTGTACAGGATAGGGACCGATGGCGGGCTTACGTGAGGGCGGCAATGAACCTTCGGGTTCCTTAAAAGCCATTTGTAAGTAAGTTAAGTAAGTAAGTAACATGTGGAAAATACATACCTGAAATTATGCCCCGTATTTTTTAAACACTCTGTATAACTCACATATAAACATATAGGCTACTAATGATAAACTCAATCAGTATTTTACTTCACCGCCCACCTTACAACCTGATAAACAACAAAAACTTAACACTATGAATACTCTCTTAGCCATTCCTCTTCCTACTCGCGAAAAATTTTTCTTCTCTAATATTACAGACACTGAAGTTAGGAGGCTCTAAAAACATCAGATCTACAGCTCAAGGCTCTGATAAAATACGCATTGTTTTTATTAGTAAATCGATATCGTGCTTCCTGTGATAACACATATTTTTAATTCTTCCATCATTACTTCTACCTACCCAAATCTTTGGAAAACTGCTTTAGTGCGTCCAGTACCTAAAGTAAACACACCTACATCTCCTAAAGACTATCGGCCAATCAGCATTCTTCCCGTTCTGTCAAAGGCTCTTGAACGTATTCTCCATAAGCAATTAAGCAAATATCTGATTGAATTTAATATTATCGACCCCTTCCAATCTGGATTCAGAAGCGGGCATAGCACTTCCACTGCTTTATTGAATTTAACTGAAGATACACGAGAGGCTGTGGATAAGCGACTAGCAACAATATTAATTTTATTGGATTATAGCAAAGCATTTAACTCTGTTGACATGGATCTGCTACTAACTAAACTTCGAGTGTTAAATTTTTCTGACAGCGTTATCACCTGGATGCACTCCTACCTCACTGGTCGCCAGCAGCGTGTTGTCTTTAATAATCGGTTCTCCTCCTGGCAGACAGTAGAGTCAGGATTTCCGCAGGTTTCGGTATTGGGTCCACTGCTTTTCTGTCTCTATATTAATGATATCGCTAAGTCATTTAAACATTACAGATATAATTTTTATGCAGATGACGTTCAATTATACATTTCCGCCAGTCCTGATAGACTAAGTGACTGCATTAATAGACTCAATAAAGATCTCGAATCTGTTTCATCTTGGTCTCAACAATTCGGACTTAACGTAAACACGATAAATCACAGGTTATCTTATTTTCGAATAAAAGATTAATCCCCGATATTAATAAACTGAACCTTCCTCCTGTGACTCTGAATAAAGCTATTATTCCATTCAGTTCAACTGTAAAAAACCTGGGAGTTCATTTTGAATCTAACCTTACCTGGGACAAGCATATCATATATGCAAGAAAGTATTTTCCACGCTTCACTCATTAAAAAGATTGTACCACTAGCTAAATTAAAGCAGACGCTTGTACAGACTCTTATTATGCCACATTTCGATTATTGTGACGCTTTATTCAATGATCTCAGGGTGGATTTATCTCATAAACTGCAACGTGTTCATAATGCGTGTGTTCGTTTCATTTGTAATGTCCGCTACTACGATCACATTTCGCCTTCTTTCGATAAATTATCATGGCTCAGGTTAAATGAGAGGAAAAAGTTACATTCCCTTTCTCTCTTATACCGAATTTTGCACACCTCTACTCCCTCTTACTTATCTGTCCGATTCCACAGTCTTTCTCGGTATCATAACTTAAATTCTCGGTCACAATATGATAACACGCTACAAATACCACTCCACACATCATCTCTCTATTATTCATCTTTCATTTTTCACAAAATTATAGCCAATGTATGGAACCGTAGTCTTTCAAGCATCGTGATGTATTTGGGGAGCTATGACAGCTATCAAAATCCGATTTCGAAAACCAGCTATAACGGCTGGGTGATCATATTGCTGACCACTTCCGTTCTGTTTGGATGATCGTTCACCTCTACTAAGACGGTAGGGACAGAAATACATAAGATCATTTACTTGTGAATAATAATTGAGTAAATCGTTTCATGATAATTTAATTATTTATTTATTTAATCTGGCAGAGCTAAGGCCAGTAGGCCTTCTCTTCCGCCCAGCCAGACTCTAATTATAATTAAATACAATTACTGTACTTACATACAGTAGTTATTACATTAATATCTAGATCATAAAATAACATGAAAGTAAATAATGAAAATTGGATAACTAATGTTAGTGTGACAATAATAAACATTGGTAAGAAATAGTTATAATAATAATAATAATAATAATAATAATAATAATAATAATGATAATAATAGTAATAATAATGAGATAATTTAGATATTTATCTGTGATATATATAAATATAAATATATATATATATATATATATATATATATATATATATATATATATATATATATAACCATTAAACATTGAGAAACCTGAAACAGATATTATTGTTAACAAGAATTGTTGGAAAAACATTTCGTTAGCCTATTCTTAAATTGGTTTGATGTCTGACAGTCCCTGACATTACTCGGTAGGGAATTCCAAAGCCGAGGAACAGCCACAGTGAAAGAAGATGAATATGAGGATGTTCGGTGGGAGGGAATGAATAATATTGAGGAGTGTTGTGATCGTGTGTCTAGGTTATGATGGGTGGATAAATACGCCTAATTCACAGAAATTCTGTGAAATAAAAATATTGTTCACCCCTGAGAACAACAGTACGAAAACGCTTTTCGACTGTTTCCAACTCGAATTATGTCTATGAGCATGGAGACGATTTGATAGTGACTCGTATGCCACACTTTTTGACGTGGCTGGAATATGTTCTGAGTAGAGAAAAATTATACGTAGGGTGGAGATTAATAAACGTTAGGCAAACCTTTGTAATTGTAAGTTATCCAGGCATGAGTTTAATAGACCTCTTATTAATCTCCATTAATGGATTCGACAAAACTGAGTAACTGAAGCAATGTTATTTCTTTCTGTTTTACAACGTTTTTTGCTGGATTTAATCTTCCACGTCCAGGATTTCATTAGCTCAAGCGAAAAAAGAGTAAAAAATCGTTCTATATTTAAACCTGCGGTTCATCTTGGTCCTTTTCCAAAGCCATTATTTTAAACATCTGATGGAGTCCAAACATAGATTTTGTGAAAAAGAGTAGAAATTGTCATTAGTTGCAATGAACGGGATGTCGTCTGCAAACAGAGCGGATCGATGGGAAAGTGAGTTGTAATAGGGTAAATGTTATTTGCTTTACAGCTAGCAAACCGTTTCATTCCCACCCTCCGGAACCTATTAAAAAAAAATCTACCTCCAATATAAGACATGGAGCCGGCTGCAAGGAAATTAATACAATCTCTCTACAAAGAATAATAATTACGTAGTGTGTGCTTTGGGACACTCCGCTTGAATTTACTTGAGAGCTTAAAGAATGAACATGCTCTGTCTTTGTTATTAATGTATATAACTACACTTCAGACACAATAGTTCTACACGAAAACCTAGTCGAAGCTCAATCAGTTAGCAAACTACAGAAAGTTTCACTAGCCGGAGGCCCCGAACTATGTTTTCCCACAGACATCATACAGCGTGTCTCTAAAAAATGTTAACAATTATATGGGCAGTGATTCACAATTCTACAGAATGAAAGGGGTATAACTGTACATATAGAATGGGGCAATATAATATATTAAAATACTGGGTGTTCATTTCAAAGTGTGTCATGACGTCACTGTTGTGAGTCAGCGATTTGAAGGCAGTTTCAGCTTTTATATCAGATAAGTTGTCTATTAATAAAGGCGTTAAATCTGAACTTGAGAACGTGTACGGTATAACTTGAACGTCGCAGCAACAGATGGCGGTCTGTGCTACCATAACCTCTTTCGAACTGTGTTTTGCGCGGGCAAGTCGTACGCAGGGTATTTGTTATCACCGGTTGCGTACTGCAACATTCCACAATACAAATCAAATGCTCCGTGTCCATGTTTACCGTCGAAGTTAATGTCAACAAATACGTAAGTAATCGTCTTAACTCTCTCCCCATATCTCGACAGTAAGAAAAAACTCACCTCAGTACATGTTTCCAAACAGTACACATTCCTGCCACTACAGGCGTTACCGTACGTATAGGTAAGTACTCTTCAGAATGAACGCCGTACTTGCTAGGCAACTTCTCTGGCACATAGGTAATACGCCTCTGCGGAAGTGTAGGAAGATTGAATTCTCTAGACTCATCGGCTAGCCACATGACGACATACAGCGGGTGATGACACACTTTGAACTGGACACGCAGTAGATTAAAAACCTATTTTGCGTTTTGTAATTAAGTTCATGGTTAATTAGAAAATCAGCCTGAAAGTTAGTTTCGCAACAGCGCGTCGCCCACTCACATACGAAAGCACAAACGCATTCAGTCTGCACAGCAGAGTTCTGTCCCTTAGTCACTCCAGTAGACTTGCCAGATTTCCTAATGGCAGGAAATAACGTTACGCGTTAATCTTTTTATTTGATTTGCAAGAAAACCGCCCATTATATTTAAAAACTAATAAGGGATAAATCATTCCTTATCAATTACTCTAATGATAAGCCTAAGAGTAAAAATCAGAATCATACGGATCGTACTTATCGAGTAAAACTGTGTTAATATTTTGGGGGAAATTATTTTTTCTGAGAAAGGTATTCGTTTGGAACTAATATGGTATTAGAATTTTTGTTGTATTTTATCCAAGGAATAAGCTATTAAAATATCCAAACTTACATTACTCCCATCCTGTGTACACTACAAAATTTATCATCTGTTCACCCATGCGTGCTTAAGACGTGTAAGCAACCTTTCCCATGTGGTATGCAGAAATTGGATGCATATTTCTTGTCGAATTGCTGCAATTACATCCGTTATTCTCTCTCGCGGATCGTCAGCATTATGTGGCTTGGTTTCATTATACACGGTCTTTCAGCATAACCTACAGCCAAAAACGGCAGGGAGAATGATCTGACGAACGTGCTGGTCATTGCATTGGTTCTCCTCTACCAATCCATCTTCGTTACATATGACATGGCCGCATTGCAAGATCCTTCCTCAACATTGTTCCATATAGTTGACTTGGAGAGAGCAGATTCTTCACTATATCGTCTTATTGATTTGCTTGAACTACGTAAAAAAAGCCTTTTGTACAGCAACTATGTTTTCAAGAGATCTGCCTGTACTTGGTCGGCCGCTGTTCGCTTTTTATTTGTCGGCGACTGAGTCTGTTTCGACGAACTTGTTCATAAATATCGTAAATTGTTGATCTAGATGACGAATCATATTTTTTGCGAACTGTTGTGGGAGACTGAAACACTTCCATTCATGCCGCAATGTTTTGTCTTTACTCCAAGCTGAATCTTGTAATCATTTTTACAATAGAGCTTGTTCTCCTTGTGTTCCGCTTGTCACCCAGTTTTTCTCTTGTTCTCCTTGTATTCCCCTTTTTTCTTTCTCACCCCCTTTTTCTCCTTGCGTTTCGCTTGTCACCCAGTTTTTCTCTTGTTCTCCTTGTATTCCCCTTTTTTCTTTCACACTCCCTTTTTCTCCTTGTGTTCCGCTTGTCACCCAGTTTTTCTCTTGTTCTCCTTGTATTCCCCTTTTTTCTTTCTCACCCCCTTGTTCTCCTTGTGTTCCGTTTGTCACCCTGTCTTTCTCTTGTTCTCTATATATTCCCCTTTTTTATTTCTCACCCCCTTGTTCTCCTTGTGTTCCACTTGTTCACCCAGTTTTTCTCTTGTTCTCCTTGTATTCCCCTTTTTTCTTTCTCACCCCCTTGTTCTCCTTGTGTTCCACTTGTTCGCCCAGTTTTTCTCTCGTTCTCCTTGTATCCCCTTTTTCTTTCTCACCCCCTTTTTCTCCTTGTGTTCCGCTTGTCACCCAGTTTTTCTCTTGTTCTCCTTGTATCCCCCTTTTTTCCTTTCTCACCCCCTTTTTCTCCTTGTGTTCCGCTTGTCACCCAGTTTTCTCTTGTTCTCCCTGTATTCCGATTTTATTCTTTCTCACCCCCTTGTTCTCCTTGTGTTCCACTTGTTCACCCAGTTTTTCTCTTGTCCTCCTTGTATTCCCCTTTTTTATTTCTCACCCCTTGTTCTCCTTGTGTTTCGCTTGTTAACCCAGTTTTTCTCTTGTCCTTGTATTCCCCTTTTTTATTTCTCACCCCCTTGTTCTCCTTGTGTTCCGCTTGTTAACCCAGTTTTTCTCTTGTTCTCCTTGTATTCCCCTTTTTTCTTTCTCACCCCCTTTTTCTCCTTGTGTTCCCCTTGTCACCCAGTTTTTCTCTTGTTCTCCTTGTATTCCCCTTTTTATTTCTCACCCCTTGTTCTCCTTGTGTTCCGCTTGTCACCCAGTTTTCTCTTGTTCTCCTTGTATTCCCCTTTTTTATTTCACACCGTTTTCCCCTTGTTGTCCTTGTATTCCCCTCGCCTGTATCTGTGGAGAGACAATTGCAGCCACGTAAAAATTTTGCCGTTATATTCACCCTAATATCGTCTATTTAATAGCTTTTGTCTTTTAAACAGAACGTTAAATAAATTGGTAACTTATTTAGAGAAATATTAGTAAAATTTAAACATCAATTGCATTTAAACTTAAGCTCAAGACTGCTTCGGGGTCTGAAGGATTGCGCCTGGAAGAACTCCCATCTCCCGATCTTGGCCACTGCAAATATTATTGCAATCAACGTCAGGGCTCTAACGAGTTGGTGGAACGAGAAGCATGCTCTGTAGCACAGATTAAATTCATTTCCACTCAACTGTTTACCATACATAAAGTACGGAGTCATCGTGCGAAAAGACACATCCATGATTTCCAGTGGATTGAACAAGTTGAGCGATGCGTGATTTATATTTGTGCAAACCCTACTGCATCAACTAAAATGATACGCCATAAATATAATTATCCATGATTTACTACAGCTGCATAAAAATATTAAATCTAATAGTGTTTCGCGCCGAGCGAATAGTTTATTATTACCACAGAACAATTGGTATTTTGTATTTATGTTCCATCAACAAATCATGTGACGTAGTACAAAAATGGATCACGAAGTTTTTTACTGTCACCCACGGAGCATATCTTTGGTTCATACGGAAAAAAAAAATCATATAATTTCGGCACAGATTCTTAAAAATGTCAATCTTAGGAAAGGAGTTGTCATTGCGTTAACTATACTTACAGACCGTTTATTTAGTCCTGACAGCTCAGCGACGCGAAAGAGGGGAAGTAATCGGAGGAGTAAGGATAGTTCCAGAGTAGAGATAAGGGCGAGCAGTCGGTAAAGGCAAGCGAGTGAATAAACCAAACACCCCTGGGCATAACTAAATGGATTCGCCTGCCCCACGCGCACATCTCCGGCGACTGTCAGGACTAAATAATCGTACTGTACTGTACTGTACTTACTTACTTACTTCTTTTAAAGAAAACGGAGGTTCATTGCTGCCCTCACATAAGCCCGCCATCGGTCCCTATCCTGAGCAAGATTAATCCAGTCTCTACCATAATATCCGACCTCCCTCAGGTCTTCAAACTAGCACTCTATATGCATTTCTGGATTCACTAATACGTGCTACATGCACTACCCATCTCAAACGTTTGGATTTAATGTTCCTAATTATGTCAGATAAGGAATACAATACGTGCAGTTCTGCGTTGTATAACTTCCTTCATTCTCCTGTAACGTCATCCCTCTTAGCCCTAAATATTTTCCTAAAGACCTCATTCTCTATTCTCAAACACCCTTAACCTCTGTTTCTCTCTCAAAATGAGAGTTCAAGTTTCACAACCATACAGAACAGCCAGTAATATAACTGGTTTATGAATTCTAACTTTCAGTTTTTTGAAAGCAAACTGGATAACAAAATCTTCACAATCAAATAATAGCAAGCATTTCCCATATTTATTCTACGTTTAATTTCCTCTCGAGTGTCATTTAGAAATATGAATTGTGTTGCTCCAAGATATTTGAATTGTTCCACGTCTTCAAAGGATAAATTTCCAATTTTTATATTTCCATTTCGTACTATGTTCTGGTCATGAGACATAATCATATACTTTGTCTTTTCCGGATTTACTTCCAAAATTACTTTAAAATTATTATATCATGAAATAAAAATGAATATGTCAAATATTTAAATAAAATAGAAATGTAAATTAAAGAATTTACTCCCGTATGAACAAACGCTCGTGGTAGGGAGTTCCAAGCCGCACTGTAGATAAACAGAAACAATAAGAAGGCAAAATAAACAATAAATATAAGCAGTAAAATAGCACAAATTACAAAAATAAGAGCCTATATGATCAAAAGCAATTACAATTGAAAAAGTATATAACCAATATGCACGAGTATATAGACTAATATTTAGCGGTTAATTATCTAACCTTCTGTTAATTTCCCTTAGTAATTTCTTTAATTTTAAGTTTAAATTTAATCGTACTTATGTTAGCTAAAGCAGGGTACTGAGAAATGAATTTGTTGTGTAGTTTCAAGCTATAGTTAAAGTCATGTTTCATACCAGCAGCTGTTGAACTTTTGGATTCTGTGTAATGAAATAATATGTTCCTTATTAGCTACTAAAATGAACTTTTGGTGGAGAGCAGCGACAAAATCCAGAAGGGAAAACTTAAAAATTAGAAATCAGAGAATCAGATAAATTGTGGAGGTAGGGAATAACGTTATTGAATTGATTGAAGAAAGAAGATTATAATGGTATGGACACGTGAAGAGGATGAAAAATGCAAGAACACCGAAGATGATGATGTAGTGGACTACGGAGGGAAGGAAAAGAAGAGGAAAACCAACAGAACAATGGATGGACGGCATCAGAAGGAGCATGACTAGAAGAGATCTTACTGGAAAAAAATGCTGAGGATAGAGATTTGTGGAGGAGGAAAATGTATTTGGGTGAAGGATAACTACTGCATTGTATAAGAATCCTTATAAACTAATAATAATAATAATAATAATAAAATAATAATAATAATAATAATAATAATAATAATAATAATAATAGTAATAATAAGAAGAAGAAGAACAAGAAGAAGAAGAATACTTACTTACTTATAAATGGCTTTTAAGGAACCCGAAGTTTCATTGCTGCCCTCACATAAGCCCGCCATCGGTCCCTATCCTGTGCAAGATTAATCCATTCTCTATCATCATATCCAATCTCCCTCAAATACATTTTAATATTATCCTCCCATCTACGTCTCGGCCTCCCCAAAGGTCTTTTTCCATCCGGTCTCGCAACTAACACTCTATATACATTTCTGGATTCGCCCAAACGTGCTACATGCCCTGCCCATATGAAACGTCTGGATTTAATGTTCCTAATTATGTCAGGTGAAGAATACAATGCGTGAAGTTCTGCGTTGTGTAACTTTCTCCATTCTCCTGTAACTTCATCCCTCTTAGCCCCAAATATTTTCCTAAGAACCTTATTCTCAAACACCCTTAACCTCTGTTTCTCTCTCAAAGTAAGACTCCAAGTTTCACAACCATACAGAACAACCGGTAATATAACTGTTTTATAAATTCTAACTTTCAAATTTTTTGACAGCAGACTAGATGACAAAATCTTCTCAACCGAATAATAACACGCATTTCCCATATTTATTCTGCATTTAATTTCCTCCCGAGTGTCATTTATATTTGTTAATGTTGCTCCAAGATATTTAAATTTTCCCACCTCTTCGAAGGATAAATCTCCAATTTTTATATTTCCATTTCGTACAGTATTCTGATCACGAGACATAATCATATACTTTGTCTTTTCGGGATTTACTTTCAAACCTATCGCTTTACTTTCTTCAAGTAAAATTTCCGTGTTTTCCCTAATCGTTTGTGGATTTTCTCCTAACATATTCACGTCATCTGCATAGACAAGAAGCTGATGTAAGCCGTTCAATTCCAAACCCTCTCTGTTATCCTGAACTTTCCTAATGGCATATTCTAGAGCGAAGTTAAAAAGTAAAGGTGATAGTGCATCTCCTTGCTTTAGCCCGCAGTTAATAATGATAATAATAATAATAATAATAATAATAATAATAATAATAATAATAATAGTAATAATAATAACAATTTCCTCTTCCTCCTATTCTCTTATAGACTACTTCCATTTTGTTTTCTATACATTTCCGTGCGGAGGCTATGTTTTTTTACCTCTATGTATGTGTTTACTGTACAGTTATGTATCAGCTTTATCTTGCACACTTCTTTTACTAGCTAATGTTCTCCAGCTTTCTTCTCCGCTCATATCGCTTCATAGTTATTCGGTGCATGTCAACAGCTAACAATAATTTCCAATCCCCTCGTACTCCGGAGTCCCCAGTTTTATTGTTTCATATATCCCGGCTCCTTTCACTTGTTTGTCTCTGTCTGCCCGGAATCTGGTTCCCGGTCACGTCTCTGCCCCCTCACTCAAGTTAGCAGTAACACCAGACCTGGGGCAGATTTCAATTACAGAATCAATATTTTTTGTTTACATCATTTACATCCCTTTCTTGTTTCCTGCGATTCTCTTTGTTCGTGATCGCTCATAAACGATTGGACTTGTGTTTCAAGCCTGGGGCACAGAGCTCCCAGTGTTGGTATTCGAAACTAAATAATTGTTTGAAATCTGTAAGACTTAAAGACTGTGAAATTATGGAAATTTTGAGACTCTTTGCGGTGACGATTTCAGCATGATTGATTCCACAATGCTGTCTTTGTGGGTAATTGGCGATATTGGTCCTATTTCATACAAGTCTACTAGTTATTAGTAAGAGTTCTTGTATAGTACGGAGCTGTAACTTTCTGTTCCACAAAATAATGTACAATAGTTGTCGTATAGTTACAGGTTCTGGCTGATACGTGTATCTATTATCAGGCAGTACAGTACGATTATTTAGTCCTGACAGTCGCCGGAGATGTGCGCGTGGGACAGGCGAGTCAATTTAGTTACGCCAAAGAGTGTTTGGGTTATTCACTCGCTTGCCTTTACCGACCGCTCGCCCTATCTTTACTCCGGAACTCTCCCCACTCCTATTACTTCCCCCCTTTCGCGTCGCTGAGCTGTCAGGACTAAATAATCGGTCTGTACATCTCACTTGACGATATGTGTCAGAGGAAGAAAACTGAATCGCTTATTTCAGAAACCAGTCAAGCGCCAAGTTAGCCAATTGTGGGAAAATTAAAAAAAAAAACTGTCTAGCATCAGACTAAATGGTTTGGTAGTGGTTTTAATATTCTTTGCTGAAAATAGTATATATTTCAATAATTTTTATCTAAGAAAAATTATTTTGTGCGTTTTAACATAAATGTAAAAAATACAAAAAAGTTCTTCACTGGTTTCTGCAATAAACGAGTGTTGCGAACATATTTTTATGGCATAATTCTCGAATTGTTTCGAATTTTGTTATAAAACCCATATTTTTTAAAGAAAATGTGTAATGTTTTTAGGGGTAGTATTTTCAAGCAATAACTGATCAATTCTCCCTAAGCTGTTAAATGAAATACCATGGACTTTCATAAACACATTCTTGCAAACATATTTCAGTACACCACCAGTCCTTACATTATTATTGTAAGATTGAGATCTTTTAAAAGTGCCTTCATTAACATTTTCATTGCGTAACTCTTGCTCTGTGCCTTGTTCTTTACGTATACGCTTAACTTGAGTAACCTGAACCAAAGTCTGAATATAAGTATCTTGAGAGTTTTTATTTTCAAGAGAATGAAAATACCTTCATGTTTCATTTATCACTTCTTCATTAATGTTTAAATAACATTTCACATTGCACTTACAAGTATGAATGTCGGGATTGGTTTCCTGAGGTATTTCCCTGCCAGGATAAAAACACAGCCTTCTCCTTTCACCGTTGCATTGCGAAAAGTATTACGTTTATAAGCGTTTTCTTTTACCACTTCTCATTTCCTTTTCGTACAGGTTCGTCACCTGAACTTTGAGATATTTCGCTACGATATAGATCTATTGTTATTATTAAAAAACACTACGCTAACCATAAAACACATTTTCAATCAGTTGGTCACAAAACTATGAGCACAAAATGTACCCGCAGTTTACTGCAGAAACCAGCTGTCGCTTGACTGGTTTCTGAGCTAAACACGAAATTCAACGTAATGCCTGGACATTACAGGAGGATGGAATTTGACTGTTTTGAGCACTAAAATGTACGTAAAACCACAGTCTAGTATATACAGACGCGAAGCTCAATACGTAGTAAATATGCAAACATTAGATAGTTGCTCACCACTAGGATCGCTAATATCGCCTCATTACAGGCAATGCAAAATAGAACCGTCACAGTCTAGTGTTTCTAGCACCCTCAAAACTCAAGCTTCGTGACTGTATATAGTAGGCTGTGGTATAACCTCATAGAACATTATGCCGCCATTAATTCATTTTTTCTTGTTTGGGCGTTTGACTGGTTTCTGGAATAAGCGATTCAATTGTTTATATGCATCTGAAGTCTGATTAGTGGAATATGTAGCAAATCGCGATGTATGCATTGGAGGGGAGAAGAAAGCAAATTACTTCATTTCTCACCAGTTGATGCAATGGTAGGTCTGTCTGTAAAGAAAGTTCTGTAATTCTTGTAACTTAATACACAACAGGATACTTGCATCTGAATTAATATTAATTTTCAATGCTCCACGGCGTCTCGTCTCGTCGCATTTCCAATGAACGCTTCTGTACACACAGTATGTTTCCAATGCAAACCCTGATGTTCCAAGTGCGTAAAAATTGAATTTATACGTCCGCCTGAGATATAATATATCATGTCATTTATTTCAGTCATAAATCCTGACGTGGCTTAAAAACATAACCTATAAAATATGACAAATTATTTATCCTGTCTTTAAAAAAATTCAATCCGTTATGTTTGGGCCGAGGACATGGATGAGGTCTAACGCTGCACACCACTATCATTCATCAGTTCAATTCTGTAGCTCTAAATTTATGGGCGTATTAATAATAACGTAAAGCATGTGATGAAGTGAGGTCATTTAATTGATTTATAGTCACGCATTTTACTTCCTACACGCTCCCATCTCCCGCAGTACTTGAAATAATTTTAAAAAAGAAGATTGCAAAAATATTTTATTGGATCTGTTGTTTATGTTTATACGATGTAGGTCTAACTGAAGGTTCTGTGTTCGGCAAGCAAATTACTTCATCTCTCTCCAGTTGGGGTAGTGGTAGGCCTGTCTGTAAAGAAAGTTCTGCCATTCGTAACTTAATACACGACAGGGTACTTGCATCTGAATTAATTTTTAATGTTCCACGGCGTCTCGTATCGTTCATCAATAATTTCTATTTCTTCTTATCTCCTCCTTTATTTATTTGCTCATATGAATAGATATTTCACTTTAATTCACGATTCCGTGCGTACATTCGTAATTGTTTAAGTAGCCTATGTGTGTGTGCCTGTCGAACGAGGTTACGGAATTCGAATGTAAAATAACGGCTATCCTCCAGTCAGGTCAGGCATGCCAAACTCAGTTGAAGGGGAAAGAAATTACATCAACCTAATTCCAAATCTTTTAGACACCATTGACGTTCATGCATCGCTCTCAAACTTGCTTCAGTGGCGGGTAGTACATAAACTTATGTTGTGAAAACAATCACCACTCTAGACATAAATTAGAATAAGATTGATAAGTTCACATACAAACTATTGAACTTTCATCTACTTAGTGATTAACTGATCGCACACATCTCTTGTTTTGCACTTATGTATCAATATTCGACTGGATTGTGTCAGTACATAGATGCAGAGCAAAGATAATATGACAATTATTTAATCTCGAGCGTGCAGCTGATTTACAATTATTCATTAAAAAAACCCCTGTCCATAACAATATGTCGATTCAAACATTGCAGTTATACGACCTGCAATATTTTTCATGTCAAAATACTGTGACAGCGACGTGAGATTCGAACTCACGACCAGCGTCCCGCAAGAAAGCAGATCGCACAGGCTCCACGGAACATAGAGTGATGGCGCGCGGTGGAGAGAAGAGAGAGGGTGTATTACGTCAACGCGACGAGAGTGCGCGCGCATCTGGTGCTGGTAGAGAGAAGAGGGCTCTGGATTTTTCTGGAGTGCCATCTCTGGAGACGCGTGGAACTTTCTCGGTTACGTCGCTGTGGTTATAAATTACGGACGCGAAGGAACGACAGATTCAGTCATGATTAGTTAGTCAGTAAGCCAGTGAACAGAGCAAGCAAGCCAGTCTTGTGTACCGGAGTTCGACTCGAGTGTGCGTCCGCAACTGTATCAGCATCCGAAGGCCTGAGTTCGAGTGCAGTGGACCACAGTTGGAGGGACCTGAGTTCGAGTGCAGTGGACCGCAGTTGGAGGGACCCGAGTTCGAGTACAGTGAACTGTCTCTGAAGGTCTGTGATTCGAGATACTGTGAACTCGAGTGACTGAGATAGAAGAACTGTGAACTGAGAACTGATAGTTCTGATTTGTAAATAGTGCTGTGTAAATATTAGTTGAGATTAATAGTTCATTGTTGTTCGTACTAGTCCAAGTAAATTGTCATTGTCGTCGGTGGAGTGCTATAACGAATACTGTGTTGAGTGAAAATCCAATTGTTGACGAGAGCGTTTAAGGCGAATTGTAGAAAGGAATTATTGTTGTGACGAATAAATTACATTGTTGTTACTAATCAAATTTACAATACATTTCTATTGCCAATAACTAGTAAGCTATATAAATCTCGACCACTTTTCCCAAATGTTTTTATGAAACTGTTGGCAACAAATTGTTTAACCATTTTGTCATTTATGAAATTAGAAAATCCCAAATACAAACAAAATTCCATAAAATAAGTAAAACAAGAATAATTTTACATAATTTACGTACCTGTAAGTTTGTTTTTCTTCCTAATTTTTGCCATGGGTAGCACTGAAATAACATCTTGTATTATGATGCCGTGTATAACGAATTTGAACGGAGCTTAATAGACAATTAGGTTTATTATCTCCTTCAACAACAAAATAACCATATTCCTATTCCTTATTGAAGCTGTATTTTGGTACTTTAGACAGTGCCATTTTCAAATATTCTATAAACTGCTCGCCACTGAATGTTTGCTTTCTGCAGGTATAGGTCTCGCAAGCAGGGAAGGAATGCGAATGAAACAATGCGATAAGGAACAGAGGGCGACAGGAAAGGGCACGAGATAGCTTGAATGATATTCAAGAGTACAGTCGGAAGAGAAATGACAGCGATAGAATCAGTCTTGCGTTGTGATAGTTACATTACGACTTTAGTTTGTTCCATTTCATGTGAGTGCGTTTCTTGTATCGCACGGTATTATTATTTCATTCGTAAACATATGTTGCACGTTTAATTAGCTTCCAATTTTTCTCTTGCTACGTTCTTTATTTCCACAGCGATGTCCTCATTTGTTCATCTTCTTGAAAGAGACAGTACTTCCATCGGCCCGCAACCCTCGCCCCCTCTGCGTGCCTACATACACACGTCAAAACAAACAGCAACGCCACCATTGTTTTTCGGTAATCGTTCTTGCGCGAGCTATAACGACTGACTAAACAAAATGAAAACAGAGTCGCGGACAGGGGATGGAGAAAGTAGGGTCGCATGTTTGGCATCCCTGAATTAGATGGATCCGGAAATATTTTGTCATCGGAAAAACGCTACACCGCTCGGTGTAACTTACTTTACGCCGCCACGGTGGTATAGTGGCTAGAGCGCTGGACTTGTAATACTATAGACTGGGTTCGATCCCCGATGTACTCCCGGTTACAGGTAATTTCGTCCAATTTAAAAAGTCCACAGACAGAAAAGGTCCAGTCAAAAATGTCCAAGTAAAAATCGTCCAAGAAATTTAATCCAAGCAGTCCAGAAAGCAAAAATGTCCAAAATTTAATATGTCCAATATACGAAAAGGTCCAATAAGTAGGAAAGTGCAATATGTGATAGTACATGTAAATATATGGCGTTTTATTAAACATCTCAAACAGCAACAAAGCCAAACAGAAACCACGGTCTTACAATTACTTGCAGGTCGCACTAATCCTTATAAAACAGCCCCTAAATAAAAGGTATATAGAGAACCAACAAAGAATCGTCGTTCTAGTAAACAGCTATCAGCAATATGAAGCTGAAAATGACGACTTTAAGAGCAAAATCATCTCAAATTACTATAGTACAGAGCGTTCGCCTACGGGTGGGGCCAGGAAAGCGGCCTGCCTGCGGTGTCGCTTGCGGGAATCGTCTACCCGTAAGCTTCCGCTTTCTATACTATACTCTGTAGGGTTTTAATTTTAAAAGTTTAGCAGCAGTAAAGACTGATGTTTTTGAAACACTAACTTCCTGTGAAACACGTCATAGAGATTTATTAGGAGTGCGTGTAAATGAAGCACTGATTTCATCAATTTTTTCTTCCGTCAATACTCTTTGTTTTCGCTTAGGAATTGTAGCATTTATCGACCCTGTTGTCCTTAATTTGTTAACAAGACGTCTAACAGTTTCTCTACCCTGAATTGGAGCACCCGGATATTTCACTTCAAATTGCCTACGCGCCTCTCTACATGACTCTGTTTTCACATATGCATCATACATAAAAACTCTGTTCAAGCGTGAATTTTGCGTTTTGCATTGTTAACAAATTTTACACACACGCAGAATATTTAAGCAACTGTGTCAAGAAACTGCACTGTACGTGTTAAATACTGCAACATCTGGCTCACAACTGATAACTTGTCGACCTTGATGTCCTTGATTGTCGAGCGTGTCTCAACAACTGCTCACACAAAGCGGCGTATCAGTACATGCCGCTTTCCTGGCCTCACCCGTAGGCGAACGCTCTGTATATATAGCAACCCGGATGAGCCTGAAAATTTTGACAAAGTCTAAATAATAAAGTTACCTTTCCTATACGAAATCCATAAAAATTTGTTGTTTAAGGTTTCTGTTATAGCTAATATACTATATCAAATAAAGTTGTATTACAGAGATCGTTGTGTGAGTAATTCTGTTTTTCTATTATATTTATCTTCATTTTTTCATACCTTGGACATTATACTCACATGGACATTTTCATTAATTCGACATTTTGGCCCTTAGTATTAATTAGAAGAAGAAGAAGATGATGATGATGATGATGATGATGATGATGATGATGATGATGATGATGATGATGATGATGATGATAGACGACATTAAGATATGTGGATCATATGCAGAGACAAAGAGGAAAGCAGAAAATAGGAAATATTGGAGAATGCTGAGTTTGCAGTGAAAGACCTGCCCTTGAGCAGAAAACTATGAATGAATGAATAATTATATTTGTACATATTTTTATTTATAAAGCGCTATAGATTCACTAGCAGAAATAGAAAACATCCTTGACATGTGGACGTCATCGACTTGATTAATGTTTATTTCTGCTGACTGGTAGGCCTGGATAGGACGAAAGCTATGTGATGACTGTAAAGCAATAAACATAGTTTGAACAGGCTGTTACTATCGAGTGTCTGGAACAATGCAGATAAGCCACTCAGAATTTCTTGTTAATGCGCACCGTGAATGTAAGCGGAATCGTGTCGTTTGCTTAATGCGATGGTACAATTTGCCTAAGTAATCGACTGTTTAATGGCACTTTACCAAACACTATGATTATTTAGTACCTACATTAACGGAAAATACATTTTAATGATAGGCACGGCAACTCCAACAGTTTCTCTGAGGGCGATTTGTAAAAGATAAACGACCTCCAACGCCAATATGCCTAGGTATTTCCGAATTGCCTACATGGAGTTTGTGGTGATGTATTTGGCTATAAATTATTTACAAATTTCAAAAAGATAATTTGCATCTTAAGGGGAGAGGATGGTACTTTTTAGTGAAAAATGAGTAAATTAAAAAAAAAAATCTTTAAAATATTCTGTGATATGTGTGGAATGCACAACATAACATTTTGTGGGTATTTGTGTCCTTATCAGATGTTGAGACGCCATTTTTAAACTTCCTGCGCTATGGATTTTTAAATCACTAACCCTTTTTATTGTTGTTTCCGATAAATTGAATTTTCAAAAAGATTTTTTTCTTTAAAATACTCTTTGATATGTGCGGAATGCATTGCATAACATTTCGTGGGTATTTGTGCCCTTATCGGATGTTGAGACGCCATTTTTAAACGCCCTGCGCTGTGGATTTTTAAATCGCTCGCTCCCTTTTATCGGTTTCCAGTAACTTCATTTTTTTTTTTGCTACATTGCCAGACAAAAATGGATATAATTTCTGAACTATTAAAGATACATGCGTGAAATTTAGAACACACATTCTTTAGACTATTAGGCAACTTTTCTCTGTAACAGAAGTTTGTTAATTGATTTCATTTTAAAACTACGTCTGTTTGTTTGCAAGAAAGGAATTCAGAAAATTGTTATTAAATTTTGATTGTTTATTTTACAAACGTAGGGACTAATATCAAAATTCTGTTAAGACAGTTTTTAGAGCATGCTTTTGCAAGTACATTGCAAAAAACTGGATGAATCTATCTTTAAAAATGGTTTAGATATATCGGTTTTAGTAAAATCCAGCATTGGGTATATTTTTTTTTTAAATCTGGGCCCCCAAATATTTTTTTTTCAAAATATTTATTTTTGGTTGAGTTGCTACAGCTATGAGCTCTCTACATACAAAAAATTAATATTTTACACCAAATAGGAAAAAAGTTTTAAAAATACCATCCTCTACCCTTAAGTGATGTATTTTTCTCTGGACCCAAGCTAGGATGGTTCGAACTCGATTGATACAGAAAAAATTCTTGGACTACTTTCAACGTGAAAGTTAATGAAATTGACATTCGTTATATCTAGTCGCACTTTCCGTTAATTACAGTAGGCTTTGGACAATTGAAATTATGGTTGTTTAAAACAAAGCAGTTTGTAATCCAGTCAGTCGTGATAAAATATTAATGGCAAACAAACTAATGTGGCTTCATTATGAACTCATTTTAACGTGTAAAAGCTTAACGAAATATTCTACTTAATTTTAATTTAATCAGAGTTTTTATTCTACACAAATGGGGTGGTTAATAAATGCGGGGAATATAAAGATAAAGATAGTTAATTTAATATAGTCCGATTTTAACCCCTTCAGACCTGAATTTATATTTAAAAAGTTTATAAAACTCTGGTCACATAATCATTCTGGGGATCCAAAATTCCCAAATCAAGTCTTCACAGAAAATAAAAATTTGGGGACAATTTTGACCCCTGGGGCCCCAAATTTTTTAATTTTATTTTTAATTCAGGTATAGGAATGTTTCAAAATGTTCTCCATTTATATCACATTGAATTTTTAAAAATATTTAAAAGTATCGAAGACATTCCAAAAAAGAAAAAAAAAATAATGTACACTATAAAGTACATCAGGCCTGAAGGGGTTAAAGTACTTCACTGTGGTATTAATTTTCAAATGAATCCAGTTCTCTTTAACAACATAATATTATTCATTACAATTTCATACAACTCATTGACGTATTGATATGTAAATTGTTTCGAACTAACAATTGCATTGCTGTCCTCATAAGATGAGGAACCAGTTATGAAGTAATTAACATAAATTTAAATACATGGAGCATAAAATCAGAAATAAAAAGTTTTATCAAAATGTTATTTCAAATCCCAAACATCCTTACAATCCCAACGATGTTCACAATAACAATCACGAACAGCATGAATCCCCAGTCACTCTCTTTTATTGTGTGTTAATGTATTGGAATCCAATATTGAGTTGGCCACCTTAGTAGCCATAACTGGTTCATCTTCAATTGCTCGCAGTGAACCATTATTTATAAAAGAGGAAATGACTATGACTTGGCTATATATATTGACTCTATTACGTATGATTATTAGGGCTGAAGAAAGGTATTGATATCAGATTCAGGGTAGTAAATAATTTCTATATACAGTGAAACTTCCCTTAACGGACACTTCCCAATAGCGGACTCCTCTCAATGGCGGACATTTTAAAATTCCCCTGCAAAATAACATTGGCTCTTATAATACAATTCTTCCAAATAGCGGACATTCTCAATAACGGACGCGGACACTGAAATGTATCTCCCACTTCCAATAACGGACAGCGTGAAAGAAAAAAAAGAAAAAGGCGGTGTAAATTAAACGGAATTCTAACGGAATTCTTTGCAGCAATCATTATCGTGCATTTGAACGTTCTTGCACTTTATTGAAGGTAAGCAGCACAGTTGTTAGTTGTGATACTGTACGTGAGCAGTCCGTACTTTCTTAGTTTGTCAAGTTGAGTGTTCGGAAGTACAGTCACATTAAAAATGTCACAAAAACGTAAACGTTTGTCACTAAAAGAGAAAGTGGGTATTGTAAAGCATAGTGAGAAGGAGAAATTAAGTGTTCGTGAGTTTGCCATAAAGTTTAATGTGGGAAAAACTCAGGTTAGTGAAATTTTGAAAAAATAAGGACGTTATTTTAAAATCATACACTGAGAATGCAATTCTAGACTTCTTTGTGTAAGGTGAAGTGGTACAGTGACTGTTGTTTATTTGATTTACAAAACATTTACTGGTACGATTTCTCTCTGGATGAATACTGTAAACAATCTCACTATCTACTGTACTGTACTGTAAAATATAGTTTTGAATATGTATGAGAAATTTTGATGTACTGTATACATACTAACGATTTTCTAAATAGCGGACACTTCTCAATAACGGACATTTAATTTTTCCCCGGCGGTGTCCGCTATTGGGAAGTTTCACTGTATATTGTTTACAAAATGCGTCGCATTGTCGGATGTCTCTACTGTCTGTAAGGACCAGAGAGAATGAACATTCAACTCTCCTCAATAGTAAACCTGCTTAAGTGACGTGAGGTTGTATCAGAATGCGGAAACAAAAATCCAAAAAAGAACAGATATTATAATAGGAGGACTGAATTCAGAACACGGGGAAATTGTGTTTGACTTAATTGATAATGATGTGTTTCGTGAATTTAATATTTGTTCCGAGTTAATTAATTCGAAACATAAGTAATCCTGTAAATGTAAATTTTATTACAAGTTTATTCATACGGAGCGGACTGTACAAGCAGCCGCTACAGCAACCAGTCGCGCGTTCACACAAGCATTCTGTAAATACAGAGCTCTACGTACGATGCAGTGTAACCTATAATCAATACTTTTTCAGCCTAATGATTATAAAGTGATAAATTCTAATGGTGTTACAAGTTGTTCATACTCTTATGGCCTTAGGAAGAAGGATTAAGCTGACATTCCTCAGACTATCAAAGACAACAAATAATTACCCCATCAATGCTCTAATATGCAATCTATGCTTTTAGTCCCTCTTCAGGGGAGGGCACGGACTGGGACAGTCCTCGCACGCAGGCCGCTCGAGTGGCTCCATTCGGGATGGAATAGTGTGCATTGTACTTTTTAGGTTAGATAAGGATGTATTTAAGGATTACATAAATACTATCACATGCAGGATGAGTGCACCCTAGCCAATAATTATATAATGTATGTATGTATTTATTATTTATTCACACTGCAAATGGGTATATGCCCGGTGGCAGTGGTAACTAATTACACTCAATAATGACAAACTAAACACAATTAATAAAATATACAATTAATAATAATAATAATAATAATAATAATAATAATAATAATAATAATAATAATAATAATAATAACAACAGAGAACATCCTAAATTAAATGAAGCACGATCACTTAAAATAACATTTAAAGTAAATAGAATTTGTTTCTTAACCCTAAGTTCGAACTAAAACCCACGAGTATGATATGTTCATACCTGCACAAGTAGCCTACCTTTCAGTACTACACTCATTTCGCTGTCAACTCACTCACTGCACTGGTACTACGACACATTTCACTGATTCTGTCCTGATTTCACTAACACTTCAAAAACATTTTACTGTTCAAATACTTTGTATTGCCACTATAAGCTATAAAGCTTCACTGACAGAAACACACTTCACTTACACAACACACTTCTTCACTGATACAGCACTTCAATAACAAAATATCAATTACACCCTTTAAATAGTGTGTATAATATACTACCGTCTATTAGTAAAGTCTTTAAGCCTATTTTTAAATACATTTTTGGTAAAGCCTTTAGTAAGTCTGCAGGTAAAGCATTCCAGTCCCTGATAGTACTACTGAGAAAAGAAAACTTTCCACGAGAAGGACCGTGTGGAATGACACAATGAAAGAATGGGAAATTTAAGGAGAATTAATTAAAAGGTACGCGATAGCAATTTGGGACTGTGACCTCGAAGCCTGTTGGCCACTAGTCTCACTCAGTTTTTCACCGTTCCGTTGAAGAAACATAAGAAAACTTTGAAGGAAAAAAGCGGAAAATAGTGTTAATCTTTTTGAAGCCAAATGTATCATTTTATTATAACGGAAGCACGGTATTTTTCCACAGATCAAAATAAACAGGAATGAGGTAAAAATAAGCTTAAAATAAAATAATGTAGAACTAAGATCGAAACTGGCTATTCTCATTAGCAATTTTTAGAGATTTTCTTTCTTTCTCACAATGTATTTTGGAATTTCCTGACGACGACGACAGCTTCCTTTGAAATTCTATGCTATCAACTAATTAAAAATATTTTTGTCCCATCGACAATAATAAATTAAAAGCTGAAGTAATCTCTAAACAGAGAAATATATAGACTGAATTTAAAAGAAAGTGAAGTATACTTCCTCAGTTCCTGGAAATTGCTGGAATAAATTACAGTTTCGCATTGCGATCCGAAATTACGGTCAGATTCAGTCTTGGCGAAGACGTAAAGATGCAGTTGGCGCAGCAATAGGGGATTTCACTTAATGAGGCCGGATAATGATGTTACCTGATATCTGCAGAATGCGAGGTATCAAGCTACAATTAAATTTGGAAGTAATACAAGTTTGTACACAGAATCCCAGCTCCGCTAAGCATTTCACAGCATTGTATTAATTTACGTGTTGAAAAAGAAACGCGGATTGAGGAATGCTTTGTGCCTCGTTGATTTCAGTCTCTTTTACGGAGAATGCTTCAAGAGTAACTGTTAACAATATATTTTAAAATCTCCCTTTATTCGGCTCATCTTTGTGTGCATGCGTGCCTTGCGCGAATCAAGAATATATGTATCTGTACGGTATCTGTTTGTTTTGTTTCATTTGGTTCCTTTAAATTTTATTTTTACTTTGTTTAAATATTCTTTGGTTTTTACTTCATATGACTTTAGCTTCATTTTCTTTTTCTTGTTTTTACCGTAGTTTTGTTTTGGTTCTCGTTAGCCTTGATATTGGTTTGTTTGGTTTTGCTTTGTTAGGTTCCGTCTTGGTTTTGTTTGTTCTTCGTTTGGATTTCTTTGTTTAAGATTTTGTTTTACTGACCCTTCTAAACAAGTATCGGCTAATTTAGGCTATATCTTAATTTGCACTTTGACGCATATTCAACGAGTAGGAAATATAAACCTTTTGACTATATACAGTAAATAGGCCCTTAGATTTTTTATGTTCTCACTTCTCTACTAGAAATCTTCAAAATAGTCGCGGTAACATTTGCTGCTAAGAGATAACGGATTAATTTTAAAAGTGAATATCAAAAATAGATTTTACATTTATTAGATCTACTAATAGCCATACCAACACATAAGACATCATCGTATTCATCATCATACACAACCTCGCTCTCGCGCTTGTGGAATACCCTACCCAGTGACATCAGAGACTGTCGGAATTTAGTAGCGTTCAAAAGCAAACTTATTAAGAATTTTCTTACTGCGTAGAATAGGTTTAATTTTTACTTAATCAATAAAAGAAATGCTTCTCTCTTCTTAACTTTTACAATAAACTATCTAGCTTTTATTAATCAGTTAATCTTTTAGTACTTTGATCTTTATTGTATTTGTAAATTTAATATTAATTGTAATTATAATTGTAATTGTATTCTTAATATTGTAGTTGTATTCCCCTGGTAGAGGGGAAGAGAAGGCTTGATTGCCTTATCTCTACCAAGTTAAATAAATAAATAAATAAATAAATAAATAAATAAATAGGACCAACGAACGGCTTTACTTCCCCATCCGGTGGATGCTGAATCTAAGACATTTTCCATTTAAAGTTCTGTCTCCTTACTGGGATTGAACCCAAGTATCTCCATTCCAGTGAAAAGCAGGTCATAGAGATTGATGTTATTTAATTTTATGATAGGGCCTACTATACATTATCTAGGCCCTAGGCTGATCACGTAACACCATCCCTCGAAATGTTGTCCTGGCTCCGTCTAGAAGATCGTAGGAAAATCCACTATCTTTCCTTTCTCTTTCACATATTGCATTTCTCCACTCCTGTCTATCTTGCGTCCCGTTTTCAAAATTTATCCACCCATCATAACCTAAACACACGATCACAACACTCCTCAATATTATCCATTCCCTCCCACAGAACATCCTCATATTCATCTTCTTTCACTGTGGCTGTTCCTCGGCTTTGGAATTCCCTACCGAGTAATGTCAGGGACTGTCAGACATCAAACCAATTTAAGAATAGGCTAACGAAATATTTTTCTAACAATTCTTGTTAATAATAATAGCTGTTTCAGGTTTCTCAATGTTTAATGGTTATATATATCACAGATAAATATCTAAATTATTTTTTTATTATTATTATTATTATTATTATTATTATTGTAACTATTTCTTACCAATGTTTATTATTGCCACACTAACATTACTTATCAAACTTTCATTATTTACTTTCATGTTGTTTTATGGTCTAGATATTAATGTAATAGCTATGTAAGCAGTTGTATTCAATTAGAATTAGAGTCTGGCTGGGCGGAAGAGAAGGCCTACTGTCCTTAGCTCTGCCAGATTAAATAAATAAATTATTATTATTATTATTATTATTATTATTATTATTATTATTATAACTATTTCTTACCAATGTTTATTATTATCACACAACATTACTTATCCAACTTTCATTATTTACTTTCATGTTGTTTTATGGTCTAGATATTAATGTAATAGCTATGTAACCAATTGTATTCAATTAGAATTAGAGTCTGGCTGGGCGGAAGAGAAGGCCTACTGTCCTTAGCTCTGCCAGATTAAATAAATAAATTATTATTAAATTATTATTATTATTATTATTATTATTATTATTATTATTATTATTATTATTAAAGTTTACCGTCCCATATTGTTGTCTATTACATTTTGAGTAACAATAAATCTTAAGAGAAAAATGTTGTTTGTATTATTATAGCATAATTGCTGAATTAAATTTCAGCCTTAAGGAAAGTATATCTCGCTATTTCTTTTAGAAAGCATCTTAGGTAAAACAGATACTGAATCAAAATTCATATGTACCCGTTGATATTCAACGTCTCCTGTAGCTTGTATACCGAGAATTCGATATGAATAAAAGAAGAATTCTTTTGAAAAGGGAATATGACGAATCTCGTGGGTTTGGTCTTGAGATTTAAGTAGCAAGATCTGAATAAAAGAAGACACTTTTCCCCGTCTCTCCTCCCTGTTAGGAAACGTGCAACAGCGTGCAAAAGAAGACTTACTACTCCACAGAAGCGGCCGTCTTCCCGCACGTGTACTCGGCCGAAAGGCGACAAAGTTGTCTCAAAAGACGCTGCGGACATAGACAAAAAGAGATCTTTTATTCGACAAAAGAAATTATATCATACTCACCATCTCATTCTCTCGCCATAGTAAAAGACAGACAGACAGACGATTATCAAATTAGAAATCGATGCACAGCTTCTTCCCTCCTCTTTCAGCAAAGATACAAAGGGATTAGAGGAATCCAAGATCAATTACGGAGAGAGGGATGCGGGAAGTAGACAGATAGTCGATTGTTCTCATTATTTAAGCCTCACGGAGGAGAGAAATCACTATAGCCTACAAAATTGCACAAGGCCGGGAATAAATTGTTTTCGGAGAGCAAAATCAACATCGTGTCGCTACAGCCGCATTTACCCACTCAATTCGGATGGGTCATACAATCTTGTACAGTGTTTTGCCGATTCGAAGAATTGACCTAACTTAAGGGGAGAGGGATGGTATTTTTTAATGAAAAATGAGTAAATGTTCAAAAAAAAAGTTCTTTAAGATACTCTGTGATATATGTGGAATGCATAGCATAACATTTTGTGGGTATTTGTGCCCTTATCGGATGTTGAGTCGCCATTTTTAAACTTCCTGCGTTATGGATTTTTAAATCACTCGCCCACTTTTATCGTTGTTTCTGGTAAATTAAATTATTTTTTTCTTTAAAATACCCTTTGATATGTGTGGAATACATTGCATAATATTTTGTGGGTATTTGTGCCCTTATCGGATGTTGAGACGTCATTTTTAAACTTCCTGCGCTATGGATTTTTAAATCACACGCCCGCTTTTATCGGTTTCCAGTAACTTATTATTTTTTTTTCTACATTGCCAGATAAAAATGGATATAATTTCTGAACTATTAAAGATACATGCGTGAAATTTAGAACACACATTCTTTAGACTATTAGGAAACTTTTCTCTGTAACAGAATTTTGTTAATTGATTTCATTTTAAAAATACGTCCGTTTGTTTTCAAGAAAATAAATCAGAAAATTGTTATTAAATTTTAATTGTTTATTTCACAAATGTAGGGACTAATATCAAAATTCTGTTACAGACAGTTTGTAGAACATGCTTTTTCAAATATATTGCAAAAAACTTTTGAATCTATCTTTAAAAACGGTTTAGATATATCGGTTTTAGTACAATCCTGCATTGGGTATTTTTTTTTTTTTTTCAAATTTGGTCCCCCAAATATTTTTTTTTCAAAATATTTTTATTTGGTTGAGTTGCCACAGCTATGAGCTCTCTACGTACAAAAAAATGATATTTTACACCAAATAGGAAAAAAGTTAAAAAAAATAACATCCTCTCCCCTTAAGTGCATCATGTTTACATAATACTTTCCATCTATTTGTATACAGTATTTATGTAGCAGAGATCTACAAATCAGAAATTCAATCTGCCATGACTTCTGCCTCAGTTCATGGGTTAGCGCTAAGCAATGCCTCGTAATCAATCTTGACGAAGGGTCTGCAACGTAGTACAGTGCAAACGAGAAGAATAGTTATTTAGTGGCGAAGCTCTTAAGAAGCTTTTGAGGCTTGAGTTATTATTCCTAGTAACAGTAGGCGTATAAGTTCGTAATAACTATATATCGTAACACTTGGTTGCACTCCGATCCTTCTATAGTTCACTGTTGGTAATCATTCCAGTATGGAGAGATCAGTGCGAACAGCGAGGCTGAAGGCAAAAGCCTCTAAAAGCATAGCTATGATCTTTACTCGGTGGCTTGAGAGGGGACCAGGGAGGGGGTATCGATTCGCTACATCTCCATACAGGATGAGGTTAGCCTTCCGTCACAATATTACTTAGCGCTATTGGTGTTCTTTGAAAGCGCTGAGCTGTTGAATTTAGTTTAATCAAAAGTAAATGATGTGTGTTACATATTAATTTTATGTAAAACGGCTTATACTGAGAGAATAGCCTATTGAGGTAATTAATTGTAGAATTAAAAGAGAAACCGTTTTCATGCTGGACGTATGAAACAAAATATGCTTACAAAGAAAGAAGATTGACACCACATTTACATATTAAAATATCGGATGGAGGAAGACATAGACATTTTCAATTTTCATAACAAGGGTGTTAAGAAAAAAGTATCCAATATTTTAAGAGGAGCTAGTATGCATCAAAACAAGAAAATAATATCTAATAAACATGGATCCTACAACTCATACTTTCTGAGGTCTGAACACTTGTTCATAAGAGGTGCTCAATGTCACGTCCATTCATGGCAATGCATTCCTCTGCCCTTTGGCGTAAGGAAACACGCACTCTTTGAAATTTGTTGTTAATACGTTAATAAGAAAGTCCCAGTTAATCTCTGTGGTAGCACGTATGGCCCTATTAATCTATCACCAAGAACGCCTGCCCATATATTGATTGAGAATCGGTGCTGATGCCTTGTTTCTTCAACTGAATGACAATCTTCATCAGTCCACACATGCTGATTACGAATGTTCACAACACCATCTCTGCTGAACCCCCGCTCATATCCGCAACCAAACTTTTATTTTCAGTATTCCTTGTTACGTATCATTATTCCATGCCAAGAGTGTTAACTACGTTATGATTATCTGGTAGTCTGCTGTGTTGTAGGGCAGAGAAATGCATTGCCATAAATCGACGTCACACTTCCTATGAACAAGTGTTCAGATCTCAGAAAGTATGTGTTATAGGATCCATGTTTATTAGACATTATTTTCTTGTTTTGATGCATACTATAACCTCCTAAAATACTGAATACTTTTTAACACCCTGTATAAGAAATATCCTTGGCTAACATGGTGCTCTGAGAGAAATAAATTATATTGTTTTACCTGTATTCTATTTGGGGGTGAAAATGTGTGGTTATCACCTTCTTATGGGATCTTTGTCACAAAAAACTTTATAGAAAACCGAGAAACATCTGCTTTATAAAAAGATACAAGGTAAGCAGATTTTTTAGCCTACCCAGTATTTATATCTTAGGTTCGCCACTGTGAAATTCACCTGTGTTCTTATGCTATCAATGTAAAGAAGTGTTCCTTTGGACTGTAAGAAGTTAAATAAACGCTAAACTCTGCATATCAACTATTTTTCTCCCTTAAATAATACGTATTACTCGACCGAGGCGAGTGGATACGCGAGCGTAATGTGAACTATCGCGATGACGCTATACGAATGTAGGAAAAGTACAAGTGGCGTTCCTGGCTGCAGGACTCCATTGGCCTCGGTCGAGTAATATCTAAAATCTTGTAGAATTAGCGGGAAAAAATTTGGCAGCATTGAGACTGGCGGCTGTGTCATAATAGTGTACAGCCTCAACGGTGTATTCCACGATGGCAATTCAAGCACATTAGATTGAAAACTACATATTTCCAACAACTTTCCCCTCTTTCCATTTTTCGCTATCTGCACTATTTCGCTGGAATTTTGAGTCGCCCTGTATATTGCATGGCCTCTATTAATTACTTTCCTTATCATAGATTCATACTCTCCATTTGTTAACCGAACAAAAATGTATTAAACATTCAAATCAATACAATAATTGTACTTTCATTCCTGCAACTGGGTGACGTATTTGACGTGCCAATATATCCGTGGTAGGCTACCGTACAGCGCAGAATATTTTATTTATTTGACGCTGTATTAACTACTAGATTATCTAGCGTCGTAGAAATTTGTGATTGCGAAATGTTATCTACGAGAAAAGTCCGAAAATTCGGCATGAGATTACCTGAAATGCGCTTTATAGTTGAGGAAAACCTCATAAAGACACAACCACGTATTCAGCCGAAGCAGGGTTCGAACCCACGCCCGAACGCAGCTTCGAATCAGAAGACAACTGCGCTACTGTCTGAGCTATGTCGGTGACTGGTTTAAGTTATTGCGTAACGTTCTAAGTATCAGGTGAAGAAATTTAAAACACAGACCATCCTTCAAGAAAGTGATAATAATTTACGCCCCGTGAGTTTCCACACCTTGCTTGTGTCTCCACACCTCTTCTCCTGACGGAAATCACTTTAGATTTCATTTAATCACTCCCTGAGAAAGATCACTGTGGGTGGTTGAGTGTAGAGGTCGAGATAATTGAGAGAATATTTTCCTCTGCTAATTTTATTTCCCGAACAGGATTATCTTAACTGCAAGAACGATACACCGGATATTTCAGTTTCCTCTGAGCCAAATTTGTCAAGAGAATACAGCGATGAAACACTTACTTCGAGAAATACAAATAAAAAGACAATTCTCTTTAGAAATACTGGTGTCTGCAGATGATCAAAGTTTTAGTCAGAACCGAAGATTGACTGTAGTACATATGACCAGAATTGAAGAGATTGTTAATAGGACCAGGAATCACCGCCGGAATTAGTCTCCATATTTTGGTACCACTCTGTATAGAAAGTACAGAAATGTTACTGAAAACCTGGTGAAAGAATCTAACAAATTTTAATTAAAAATTCTTTCACTATGTTAATAATGTCAAAACAAGTGCTTATACAAATGCGGCCACACGACCGCAAATGCGAGGGCCGTAAAAAAAATAAGTTCGCCAGGGGCCGTTAACAGAAAGAAAACACAATTTCATTGGGAAAAATTATTGGGACAGACACAGCAATTGTTGAGCTATTTTTCAACATATTCCCCACCGGAACTGAGACATTTGTCATATCATGGGATCGACAGAGAGGTGCAGACCGCTGTCAAACGCTGGTTCCGATCCCAGGCGACTGACTTTTACGACATAAGGATACAAAAATTGATCCCATGGTATGACAAATGTCTCAATTCAAGTTAGGGATATGTTGACAAATAGTGCAACAATTGCTGTATCTGGTTCAATAAATCTTTACATGTAATTGTGCTTTTTTCTGTAAACGGCCCCAGGGAAAATCACTTTCTGGACAGCCTCGTAATTGCGGTCGAGTGGCCAAAATTTGTATATGCATTTCTTTTGACATTACAAACATGGTGGAAGAAAAAATTTAACTTTTTTATCTGACCCCATAAGAATGTTTGCTTGTAAGAGGAAGGCGAAAAATATAGAAGATTGCAAAATACTGGGTTTGCAATGAAGGACCTGCCCTTTGGAAGTAAACTATGAGTAAAAAATCCGTGGCGCTACAGCCCATGAAGGGCCGAGACCGACCAGCAGACTACTGGCCTCACGTCCACATGCCAAAGCAGAGGTGGACGATCATGCAACTAGAATGGAAGTATCGTGTGGTTAGCACGATGATCCCCTCCACCCGTTATAGCTGGTTGTAAACTATGAGTGTATGGATTTAAAAGTCTCTGTTCGCATCTTGAAATGAAGCACGGGTATCGTGACTGACAGATTTCGTGCAGGCCATTTGACTTTCACAATTACATTAAGCTGCTTCTGCCAAATAGATATCGACTTAAAATGTCCTTGTGTCCCTATTGCACACGTGGGTAGCGAACATGATGGCAGTTATGGAAGAGGTTTTTACAATTCAGTTTTTCAATGCACTGAATCAATGGCAGGAAACAAACGTATTAGCTGTCTGGAAATAAAATTATATCTGTTAGCTGAGCTTTCTTTTCACCGCAGTGACACAAAAGCTAATAAATGATGTAATACAATGACATACAACATTATTCGGACAGTCCATTGAGTGTTCAGTATGATAAATGTTCTTCGGGTGATAAGTTCGTAGTTCAAATCTAAAGGTTTCATTATTTATATTGACTAATATGATCGGGAACTGGGCGAGTGGGTTCTGGCAGACAAGCGTATTGCTTCTACAGAAAACATTGTCTTCTGTCACTGCATTAGAGACATTCATTTAACATATGCAGTGTTGTAACCACCGGTATATGAGTTATTTTCAACCATTTGTAGATTTAACACCGTAGAATAGCAGAAGTCAACTAGCATCAATGGAATTGGCGACATCGTAATATTTGAGTATGATCAGACCGAGGATTTGCTATGGAAAACATATGGGGGAAACCTAGGAAAAAATACAACTTAATAATCGGTCCAAACGGGATTCGAACTCATTCTCGAGCGAAGCCTTTGATCAGGAGGCCAATAACATCTTTCTCATATCAATATAGAGAGAAAGTATTATGATCCTCCTAAGATCTGTTTCTATAATTTCATGCAGGTGGTACGTTTTCAGTATACCTGACATCGATATAGTTATTATACAAGTTTTAAAAATTCCATTTTATTTTGTGAGTAGGGATATCTGCGAAACGAGGATGCAGGCTGGGTATAGCAATCATACGAACAAAATAAAACAATTTTTAAATGTAGGCCTGCGTTGTACACTAATTTTAGACATAAGTTGCATTAGAGCTTATGTATTCTATATAAATTAAAAGTAATAGTATTAATGGACAGATGTTAGTTTCATTATATGTAAGTAGCAAATATTAAACAATAATTAGTTTATTAAGCAAGAAATTATGTGATTTTGATTGGTTTAATCAAACAAATTAAATTCAAATTGCCAGACAAAATACAGTTTAATATTAGATAAATCGTAAACAAATAATAAATAAATGAGTGAGTGAGTGAGTGAGTGAGTGAGTGAGTGAGTAAGTATTACCACAGTCTAGTATATACAGTCACGAAGCTCAAAACGTAGTAAATATGCATCCATAGATAGTTGCTAACCACTAGGATCGCTAATATTGTCTCATTACAGACAATGCGAAATAGTATCGGCACAGTCTATTGTTCCTAGCACCCTCACAACTTAAGCTTCGTGACTGTTATTGCTATTCGTAGTAATTATAGTAATTATTAATTATTATATTTTATTATTGTTTATTTATTTATTGATTTTTATTTATTTACTTATTTATTTATTTATTTATTTATTTATTTATTTATTTATTTATTTATTTATTTATTTATTTATATTTGTATGCTAGTCAACAGCCGTTGGCCAATTATATTATGGACAAACACATTAGTGCAATTAAAACAAATGATATAGGCTAAATGTTACAATAATGTTAAAGCTTAAATACAAGTAACATTAATAGTGATAAAAATTAAAATACCGTGTTAAAGCTTAAATACAGATATAAATTTAATGAAGATTAAAATGATCAGTATTGAATTAACAAAGAATCATAAAATGCCAACATTTACAGATTATAATTATAATACAATTAAAATCATTAATCAATAATTATTAGTCGCTACTGTAAATTAAATGAATCGAAATCACAACCATGCATATTGGCAGTTTTATGTATCTAGAGACCGGAGAAAGAGATTTAGAATTTCTAATATAGAAAATTTTGTGAACTCTAAATTCTTTAGTACGAATACGAAATGAGTCATTACTTATGATAGATTCACAGGTTATGTTATCCTTGATTTCCTTACAAAAGAATATATAATCAAGTTTATATCGTCTAGCATAAAAGCTTCGACACTTAAAGTATTCACTAAATATCGCATAGTTAAAATCAGAGGGTGTAGGTAAAAATCTATGTGCACATAACGACATAAAGTTTCTTTGAATATCTTCTAATTTTGCCGAATCAGTTGTTGTGAAAGAATTCAAACTACAGATGCACATTCAATTTCCGATCTAACTAATGTATAGTATAATATTAACAGGAAGTCTGGTTAGAAAAAGAAAAAGTTGTTGACCTTATTAGTCCTGTCATTCTTAAGTAATGATAGTAAAATGTAACAGGCTCATGTCAGTAGATTTACTGGCATGTAAAAGAACTCCTGAGGGACAAAATTCCGGCACACCGGCGACGCTGATATGAGGCGTCCAGAGCTAAAGTGGATCAAGTCACAAATTTTATTTAATTGGGTTTAATTAATTTTCTGATTATCTGAAGTTGGAACTTTTCCGAGCAGTAATGGATCAAGTCTTAATTCCAAGCATTCTCCAGTACGTGACATCAGTCACTTTTGGCCCAGATTATTTGTTCACGATGTTCCGAACCATAGTGGATCAAGTCACCAAAGCGTTGCATCAATTAACATCACAATTGTTTATATTTTATGCTCGACCATGCCGAAATGTAGTAATTATACACCTGGTAGCAGTACTTTAATGCAATCGAAAGACGAGGGAAACGTCACGGAGGCTGGAAATCCAATACTGTCGCAGAAGGTTATGTTCTGTTACTGTAATAATTAGCGTTAATTGTAAATAATATTCAAATAATTCAATTTGTCATCTCGTTTTTCAATTCTAAATCAATTTCCAGGTTATACATTCTCTGCATTACATCAAGGTCAATGACATTATTGTTCCTCGGAAAAAATCAGTACTTTCGCGTCTGCGCACATCTCGCAATTCAAGAGCTATGAACAAGGTCACTTCCGATCTTCTGTCAGATACAAATAAAATGTATACTTCTGAATAATTTAAAGTTAGAAATATGGTCGAGCATAAAAGTCGTATGAAACTTGCCTATAATGGTTATTAAGACGCTCGTATGAAAATTATGAAACTCGCTTGCGCTCGTTTCATAAACAAACATACTTGCGTCTTAATTACTTTCATTATAGGCTCGTTGCATAATGTACTATTTTTTTTTTTTGTAAAATGTAATCAACATGATTATGGAAATATAATTTAAAGTCAAGTAAAACGCCAAGGTCTCTAATGCAATTAACAATATTTTTATAATTATTATTATTATTAATATTACCATTATTATTATTATTATTATTATTATTATTATTATTATTATTATTATTATTATTATTATTAACTTATTATTAGACGCTTGTACAGACTCTTATTATGCCTCATTTCGATTATTGTGACGCTTTATTCAATGATCTCAGGGTGGATTTATCCCAGAAACTGCAACGTCTTCATAATGCGTGTGTTCGTTTCATTTGTAATGTCCGCTACTACGACCACATTTCGCCTTCTTTCGATAAATTATTGTGGCTCAGGTTAAATGAGGAGAAAGCTACATTCCCTTTCTCTCTTACACCGAATTTTGCACACCTCTACTCCCTCTTACTTATCTGTCCGATTCCACAGTCTTTCTCGGTATCATAACTTAAATACTCGGTCACAATATGACAACACGCTAGAAATACCACTGCACACATCATCTCTTTATTCTTCATCTTTCACTGTTGCTACTTCTCGTCACTGGAATTCTCTGCCGCCTGAAGTCAAGGGCTGCCGAACTTTAATTTCCTTTAAATGTAAATGAGAAAAATATCTTATGATGAGTTGCCAGACCTAACGTGTTGCAAATGTGTTCCACTGTATTTATTTTATTTTCTTTTGTTTCTTTTTTTATTATCTAAATCGTGTTTATTTATCACTTAATGCCAATATGTATTCCACTGTGTTGTTGTTTTTTATTATTAATCTATTTTCGTGTACATTTTATTCAATTGTCGGTTTCTGGTTTAATTATGTAAATCCTATTTAATTGTATTCTAATACTAATAGGCCTATGTATACTAATGTGTTTATTTTTATTTTTACTGTGTATATTTTTCTTTTTTATTGAATTATCGGTTTCTGTTTTTATGTGATTCGTATTTGATTCTAACAAATTAATATATATTTCACTATGTTTATTTTTATTTTATGAGGTAAATTTTATGTAACTACCTCTTTTGATCTCATTATGTATCAGTATGTAATTACTTAATTCTGATCTAGTTTTATGTTCAACTGTGTAAGCAAGTTTTAATCCTGATTGAGTGTAAGAGAAGGGCTTACGGCCTTAACTCTGCCAGGTTAAATAAAGCCATTATTATTATTATTATTATTATTATTATTATTATTATTAATTTATTTGCTGAACAACAGCCAGAAGGAAATAATAATAATAATAATAATAATAATAATAATAATAATAATAAATGTTGAGGTCTATCTTGGAATATTTGTGATGGGCAATTATATTAAATATCGTCCAAGCACTTTTCACTCCACACAGCAGCGCCAGCGCCAACGCCAGCGCAAGGAACTAACAACGTCGTCATTTCTCAGTCCATGCGACGCACTCACTCGGCACTGATTCACCTTTTCTCGCGACGGTGTGCAAGGCAATTCTTGTATTCGTTATTAATTGTGAAGATGGGTTGTTGAAACTGCAGATCTCGTTAAATTATTTTGCTTGGTGTAATTCCTTGTCGACGGAAATAATCCTGTGTTATCGCAACAAGCATTAGTGGTCTTCTATTTGTACTTCCTCTTCCTTCCTTAACTCCCAACTACATCCATACTCCTTAACAAACAAACAAAAGATTATTGTGATTAATAATTGTTAATTGAAGCGCAATACTTCACTGTTCTCTGCATTTCGTCCCTGAATTCGTTGTTGCTTTCTGTCTCCCTTCCTTACCCGTTTATTTATCTATTTTTATTTACTGTTTACTTTTCATTTACTTATCTTTTGCTTCTTATATTCTCATTTCTCTCCGACTGTATTTACTCACTATCATCTGCGCTTCTGAACTTGCCGCTCTCTTCACTCCCATTCTGTTCTTTACTTTATCTATCTGACCTTCTATTTCTTTGCTTCAGTGTGTTTTTTTTTTTGTATCTATGTATTTATTAACACTACAATTGGGTATACACCCGTGGCAGTGATATACAGGGCTACTACAAAATAAATAGACAAGTTTGAAGTCCTCAAAAACAAAAAATATGTTCGATATCAACATACATTTTGCGGTGCTATATTGAGAGAGACTGAAAGTTTTCATGGTAGTGTTGTAGTTGGTAATCCTGCATGTGATTGATGTTGTAGGAGCAGAAATAGTAGAAATGGAGAATCCTGTGGAGAAAAGCATATTGTGTGCTACAATTTGCTAAAACAAATTTTGTAACTGTTGTCCAACGACATTTTAAAACACTTTCCAAAAACCACCACCTACTAGACAGTTAATCTATGATTGGCACAGAAAATTTGAGACAACAGTAACAGGACTTAGATATCTCGATATGTTACAGATTTGATTGATGTCCCAACTGAATGAGAAAAGGTAAACTTTTATCTCCCAACAAGATAGAGCACCGCCTCAATGGCAAACAAATGTTAGACTTTATGTGGGTAAAATTCTACCACAGCGTTGGATTGGCCGTGCCACAGACGACAATAACGCTCTTGCATGTTGTCCACCAAGGAGTCCCGATCTCACACAGTGTGATTTTTTTCCTTTGGGCATTTGTGAAAGACAGAGTTTTCGTCCCTCCGCTTCCACATAATTTAGATGAAATTAAAGAACATATCAGAAGAGCTGTGGCAAGTGTCGATGCAGCTATGTTACATAGGATTTGGAATAAAATTGATTATGGTCTAGATGTGTGTCGTGTGACGCACAGATCACACGTTGAACATTTGTGAGTTCACAAACTAAACTTCAAGACTTCCTCTACAAAGCAGTGCAAAGTGCTTCCAGGTATTAGGAATAGCTTTTGTTTTGTAGGACTTCAAACTTGTCTATTTCATTTGTAGTAGCCCTCCTTAATATACAGGGACATCATTTCATTTTTACTTCAATTTTTATTGTACTTGAGTTTTTGAATGTACTTCACTCCCACCCCTTCTACTAATGAAGTTCCAACTCCACACAGAACCAAGACCGCAGATAGTAAGCAGTACTGAGTTACTGAATATAGTACGTTCCAGAAATATGTTCGCGTTTTCCAGTGACGAAAGAACTTTTAATATTGAATTATATTTCCGCACAGGTACTGTCCGTTTGCCTACGTCACATCCCGATTTCCCCCACCTTCTTCTGCACGGCCCTCTATAAAAGCAGGGCTGTCTTAGCTCTTTTCTGAAAACATTAATTTCTGTTAGGAATTGGACGTTTACGTAATATTATGCAATTGTTTAAAATAACTTAAATAAAAGGGCCTCGTTAAGTAATTAACTGCCACGTGATTTCCCTCCTTTCTACGATCCTGCGGCATAACCACTTGGACGGAAAGTAGATAGCATGTCCGAGTAATTTTATCTATGCGGGTCGGGCAGAAGTGAAGATTGAATTTATATTACATAAGGTACTCTTTTATAGAATAGGTACAGAATTATTTCAACATGAGTTACTAGTAAGAAGGACGAAACTGGTAATTGGAATTAGATGCAATAGTCTATAGTGCGATAATATGCACAAAAGAACTGAAGCCTGTAGGCTATCGAAATGAATGGCTACCATCTTCAAAAATGTGTTTAAATATCCATTTTATGATTATTTTTCAATTGAACTTCATTATTCTCTATATTGTACGCTAATGTGCTGTAGATAGTATAATATACACTACATAATGAACACGTTCGCATGGATAGCTCAGTTCGTGAATAAAAACACTCATTCTTAATACAGTACTGCATTTTGATTAAATAAAAATCCTAATGAAAATTATCGAACTCAAAATCGCGATATTTCCTAGTTTACGTAAATGGATGAAGTACTTTTCTTCCCTCCTATACCTAGTAAAGTGATGTGTGTGTGTTTTACGCCAGTATCATCGAACTCCAGTTGTGGAAGGGGGTAGCGAACGGGTTTTCCGGTTCTCTAAAGGTATAGCCAGGTTAATATTAAAAATGTTAGTAAAAATAAAATGATGTCCCTGTACAATAAAATTACAATATTACAGCACTAAAATAACATTGATAAAATAAACGTGAAATTAATTCTAACTATAAATAAATAAATTCAATAAATCTAGGACTATAAATAAGGACTATGCTATACATAACGCCTACTACGAACAAAAGTATAGCTACCTAACTTACAGTATTTCTATGAAACCCAACTATTGTCAACATAAGTAATTAGAAGTCCCTGAATTATATTTCAACTTAATTACATGACACAACTTAGATAATTACACTGCACTTACAATTAAAATCTCAGCCTAATCTTTTCAATCATTCCTTAAATGTATTGATTTTGAGAGGATCACCCTGAAAGATTGCCGCAGGTAAGCTGTTCCAATCTACTATTGTGCAAACAAAGGAAAATTTTGCCACGTCTGTTCTTTATTTTCTGCATTTAAACTTCATAATATGATCAGTCCTGCCGAAGTATGATGGTGTCACTAATCTAGTATTGATGTCGGTCCATTTTTGTCCCATTTGTGCCTTAAACAATGCGCTCAGTCTGGCTTTTCGTCGCTTTGATTTCAGAAATTCCCGCCTTAAGTCTTGATCCCAACCTACCGCTCCGTATTTCATTATTGGACGAACAAGGTTTTGTACATTAATTCTTTTGACCTTGGGTTAGCTTTGTTAAGAACACGCCTAGAGAAATGTAGTGCTTTCCAGGCTTTCAGTGTAATATCAGTGACTTGTTCCTCCCAACTCAGTTTGTTACCTATGTATTTATAAGTATTAACTTATGGCACTGGTGTACCATTCAGTTGACAGTTGATACAAATTTCTTTATGCGTTGTACAGAAGGATTACTGATAACTTTGTAACTTCTTTACTGTGTTAATATGAGGAATTTTACTTGGCTGAGTAGTTTTGAAGTGATATTCTTCATTTTCCAAAGCCTGATGAAGGTCCTGCGATATCTTCTGGTTTCCTGTTGTGGTGTGGTGTGTTCATGATTGTGTCGAAGAGGGTGTGTGAATTTCAAACACGTTATGAGGAACATAGTATAGCCATAACAAACTACACAACAATAAACAATTCAACCTACACAGAGCTCATCACAACTACAGCAACATAGAAACTGACTTGAAAATACTACACATCCGCCAAAAAGTAAAAAAATTGACACTCTAGAAAAATATGAAATTTACAAACATACAAAAACACACCTCCGCTCATCCTGAACACTCAACTCAATTTCAAAACACACACCCTTTTCTACACAATCATGAACACACCCCACCACTATCTATCTATCTATCTATCTATCTATCTATCTATCTATCTATCTATCTATCTATCTATCTATCTATCTATCTATCTATCTATCTATCTATCTATCTGTCTGTCTGTCTGTCTGTCTGTCTGTCTGTCTGTCTGTCTACCTCCTATCTATCTATCTATCTATCTATCTATCTATCTATCTATCTGTCTGTCTGTCTGTCTGTCTGTCTGTCTGTCTGTCTATCTATCTATCTATCTATCTATCTATCTATCTATCTATCTATCTATCTATCTATCTATCTATCTATCTATCTATCTATCTATCTATCTATCTATCTATCTATCTATCTATCTATCTATCTATCTATCTATCTATCTATCTATCTACCTGCCTGCCTGTCTGTCTGTCTGTCTGTCTGTCTACCTACCTCCTACCTATCTATCTATCTATCTATCTATCTATCTATCTATCTATCTATCTATCTATCTATCTATCTATCTATCTATCTATCTATCTATCTATCTATCTATCTATCTATCTATCTATCTATCTATCTATCTATCTATCTATCTATCTATCTATCTATCTATCTACCTACCTACCTGCCTGCCTGCCTGCCTGCCTGCCTGCCTGCCTGCCTGCCTGCCTGCCTGCCTGCCTGCCTACCTACCTACCTACCTACCTATCTATCTATCTATCTATCTATCTATCTATCTATCTATCTATCTATCTATCTATCTATCTATCTATCTATCTATCTATCTATCTATCTAATCAATTTCTCTTGCATATCTAATCTCTCTTCTCTGTTTAATCTATCTCATTTATAATTCAATCCCATCTATCTAATGTAATTTATCTTACTTAATCTATCTTATCCAAATTTAACTTAATATAAACTATCTAAAATAATCTAATAAATGTGCTACAAAATTATATTTCTCCCCTGTCCCTGCCTGCTCTCTATCCGTCTTTCTGTCTTTCTTTTCTTCTTCTTCCTCGTATTTTTAGTAGAAATTATCGATCAATATTAAGTGATGAATTGTCATTGCTCAGCAACAATAAGGTTTCAGCGTAATAGTGTGTGTTAAATATTTATAACAACCCGAAAGTAATCACACTTTTAAGTTCTGCTACTCTGGATGACGCCGCAAAATTGTTTCCGTAATAACGTCAGACAGTCCGAACATTAAAAAAAAAGTGCCGTGTATATATTGTTCCCAGTGACGTAATTTCAGCTGCGACGCATTTTGTTATTGTTCATTAAAAGTCTTTTGTGTTCCTTCTTTTAATCAAACATAACAAAATATCAAAAGAACTTTCTAGAGTTTGTAGTAAAAATGAGAAAAAGGGTACAATCAATATGCAAATGACAGGAGTCAATTTGCAGAGTGACAGATGTTCTATTGACGGTCTAACACTCTAATAATGAACTATCTCTTACAGTAGCTGTCGTTCATTACTAACGAACCACAGTTTCCTCTGATGTCTAGTCTGATAGCAATCGACCATCATCAAACTGTCTTGTTGCGTAGCGGTCGGTTACAACTGAACCTACGCTACTGCATGAACTACACTTCAAATGTTTTAAGTTAACACTCGCCCTGAGGGTAAAATGTGTTGAGTAACGAATTTTCCAAGTCTTATGATATAGAAAATAACGGTTTTACTAATAAACCGTGTAACTTATAGTTTTTATACGAGACTTATGCAGAGTTGGGACAGAAAACCTTACTAATAAACCATATATAAGCGATGGATGTATAAACAGCCTGTAACTATAACATGGGAATTGCTTTGTAGTAGTTATACTCACGAAACACTTTGTGTAAGTGTTGTATATAGAAGAAAAATGGTCGTCTTTTAACGCTGTTCGTATCGATTGTCATTTTATAATGATGGTTGCCTTGTAACCACAGAAGAACAAAACAAAGAGCACAGAATAATTAGAATAATATTGCTGTAGCTGTACTCTCTGATCAAAATATAGAGTGGTAATCGATCAGGATCAGTTGTACTATCGATACCTACTAGTTTCCGAAATAAATGACTTCCGGGTGGTCTGAATCACCCATTGTCTTTTCGTACGTTTTCTCATTGAAAGAGTAGGAATTAATGAAAACGTTTCCTATGAAAGTTGTTTGTTTTGAAGAGCTCTATCAAATGGTACCATATTTGACTAAGACTGCCATTTGAAATTTTAAAGTAATACGCCACTGACCCTACTTTCTGTTAAGGTTGATTGATGAAATCAAGCTCAAGTGAAAGTTCACATATGCTTTAGTGATAAGTATTTTTGTCTCGAAAATTTTAATGCACTAGTTTCCGAAATAAATTACTGTTACGGGTGGTCTGAATCACCCTGTATAAATATAAAGTATAAGCAGCACTAAAAATGTATTAAAAATGTATTAGTCTTTATCCTCTAGTTCAGTCATGTCAATTGATGCCCATAGGCGCAAGCGCTCGCTTTAGAGCTCAGGAGAGCCTGAGCGCTTAACAGCGGAAAGGAAAGAGACAGACGAAAGAGGATATACCGCTTGTTCGAGCTATATACAGGGATGGACAGCACTGATTCTATAGATAAAGGAAAGAGAATTTATTAAAACTGTATCCATGTTAGTTTTTAGATTTGTCTGAGAAGTATAAGTACATCATGAGAATGTAAGTTTTAATTTTAATGTTCGCTTTTCAAAATTTCTTCTTTTTTATTATTCAAAAGGAATATTTTCTCAACCTTTTCTTTGTAGAAAAGTGAAATTTTTAGATATAGCCCTATTTATTTAGTAACCTTATAGGTACTGAAACTGTTTTCGTAAATCTAATATACCGTAAATACATACTACTAAAGATAGTGTATTGCAATTTTTTTAAATATTCGCATGGAAAAGTTTGTAAGGAAATGAATTAACAAAGGAACTATGTTACATTATAAGCAAAAGTTACGTATGTGCCCATATGTGTTGTAAACTTATCAGCTCTATAGCTTTAGTAGATTTCGAGAAAATAATTTTATATTCTGATGATAGGAAGTTGCTCACCAAGTTCACCTTAAAAGCATAATGCGATAAGAGTTTTGTTATGGAATATTAGTTACATATGAAGTAGGACCTATCTAAGTAACTTTGCTTTGTACTGTAATATTGTTTTGATTAGTTCGTTGATTACTTTTATAAGACTAAAGATACCATCAATATCAATTCCAACTTATCATGTCATACTCAATCTCTTTTTTTGGGGATATCACTTTCTTTATGAATGAAGTGTTTCATCCATTTAGTATAGTATAGTTGTACTGCTATGGAATTTATGTGAATATTCCTTATTAACTCTTTATTATATTATTAACATTTAAAACAAGTGCAATATTAAGAAATTGATGTTAGTACTTCTGTTTTAATATCAAACAGAAAGAAGCCATATAAAAATAACGACATAAAATTTCACGTTCCATTTGAATTTTGTGCACTACTGTTTTCTTAATCGAACAGGCTGCTTATTTCTCCTTCCATACCTAGCGCTTGATGCCCGCACACGACGTCAAGGTCAGAAAAATTCGCTTGCTTTGACATCACTGCTCTAGTTGAACAGAACAACAGTTAACTTATAATGTTTTGTAACAGCGTTATATTAGTAATGACCATAGGCGGAGAGAGAACCGTTTTCTTCGGGGACGGAGAGCAAAGCAAAACCATAGAATCCCCATGTAACAGGGTTATGGGGGACATCATTTACCTCCTTCCTCCGTTATAGTTTGACCGTGGTACAGTATATCGGAATATGGTCATTTAATAAAGGTATTTTCGAGGACATGTTTCTTACAGTGTTACATCCACATCCGCGATGTTTCGGACCGAGTTGTATAGGGTTTGATTACAAATTATAATAGGGTATGACATAACTTAAAACAGTCTCCCTCTTTTTCCCTCTCGTACAGAAATACATACATACATCAATAAAACTACGTAACAGTGCTAACAGATACTTTTTTATATGAAGTTTACCTTCCTGAAGATATCATATTAAATGTAAATTCTAATTATTTTATTTAATCTCGTCTTTAAGTTTACATATTATACCGGGATCACTTTTCTTTTTTCTGCATTGTTGTGCAGTATGTTATTCATATTTCTCCAATTGGCGGCCTGAACACCTGCAGACTTCTAACACATGAGTATAGGCTGTTACAAAAGAAACATTACAGTGCTTCCATTCCTCAAATGAGCTATAGAAATTCTTATATATTCAGAAATTTAAAATAAATATTATAGTCCAGACACATGATCTGAAAACATTAATTCGTCAATTTAAGCACAGAAACTTAAATCATAAACAAAAGCTAAAAAGATCTTTTGAATTCAATATTTCATAATGTTAATAGAAAAAAAGAGTTCAGATAAATTTGGGGGGGGGCAGTGCCCCCCTCATGCCCCTCCGTTACTCCGCCTATGGTAATGACACAGAACTGGAAAAAAAAATTTAAACCAAATGGCGATTCTTTTAATTTTTGAGTAACTTCAGCATGAATTTTGTCTGCTCCATCCTTGACATTTCGTGATTTGGTCGTTGAATGCGGAATAATAGAATCTGCGTACAAGTAGGTCCAATGTCAATCATTGTCTGCGATTAAACATCTCTTAATATACGTTATTGTAAAAATGTTAAGCAAAGTGAACATGTAGATTTGGTTTATTTTTATTAAATACTGTGACTGAAATAGTTTATGTTTGCTTTTGAAAAAATTTGACACGCATCGCAAAATTTCTGTTATTTTTATGCAATCACATATTTACTAAGCTACATTAAACATTTTCGTTACTGATATAATGAGTTCGACAAGATGGATGCTGAATAACATTATTGATAATGTAAAGCGTTATTTCGTTTAAAAATTGTGATATTTAAAAATTATGTTTCCTTCTTTAAATGTTCAAATACTTCCTAATTTTCGTGTTATCTGAAATAAAAACAAAATGGTAACCTTCTTAGGTAGGCTGTTTTGGGTATCAGGCATTAAAAGGTGATGTAATTGTAGTGCAAGAAGCTCGAGAGCTCGCGACCGAAAGAGTAAACGTTTCAACAACCGACCGGTTATAAATGCTTGACTGCATGAGCTCAAGCGAATCATTTTTCGGCTGCTTTCTTCACAGCCGAGGACTGATCGGCGAGTTCGGTTGGCCGTTTTCAGAGATCTTGTTGTAAGTTCTTAAACCATACCTGAGGAACTGTAGCTTCTCAGAGCGACTCCTTACAAGCCCTTCTACCCCACTCACCCTTTCTACCAGTGCGGTCATGGCGTTCTAGTTACTCTCGGTTGCATCAGCATTCATTCTCGCGGCGACAGGTATACAATACGCTATCAAGAATTACAAATGAACAGATAATAAAATCCTTAGGAACATACCTTTAGAAAGTAGGGGCAAAATGAATGAGGGAAATAAATAAGTTAAAGACATGTAAAATAAATTTTAAAAAGTATGTGTGCATATAATGTAAGAAGGTCTACCTATGTATATATCGTCCTATTACTAGTAAAGCCGATTAAGTCCACTTTTTGTGTAAAATAAGTTAAGTACAGTCCCCGACTTGTCTTTCCGTGTTCTGTGTTCTACTAAAATAAAATAAGTCCGAAATGTTGCATGCAGACAACAAACAAATTACTTTATTTGAAGAATTTATTATGATTTTTCGTGCATTAATAAAGTTCTAATTCCTGTTTTTATGAAACTTGCATTACTGGTCTTAATTGGTTTTACTAGTAAAAGGAGGATAAATAAATTGTACGTTGATAAATGAGTGATAGCTATATGACCGGATGTCAATGCTGTCATTCAACATTGTAACGCTCTCCAGCCAAATAAATAAATATGTAAATAAATAAAATAAATAAATACACAATACGCGTACTGCAGTTTAAAGAGAACTGGAACATGGCAGAATCTAAACCCGTGAAGAAATACTACTTCCAAAGGAAATGGGAATATGATTATTTTGTTGTTGAAGACAAAAGAATTGTTTGTTTACTGTGTCCCATGCAATTAATTTCTACTCATTTCAATATTAAACCACATTTCAACAAAGTCCATATTAAGAATTATGGAATACACAAACTTTCGGGTAAGTTCATTATTACGAACAATATATTGAGTATTTATTTATATACTGTTAAATTAAGGAAGTCACTCGTTGTGTTCATTTTGAATTGAAATTAATAGTGACTTTCAAGGTTCATTACTTAAATACTATAAATTTATGTTTCCGTAGGTGATGATAAGAGGAAAATTTTCGAAAATCTAAAGCAGACTAGGTGCAAAGAAATCTCAAAGAACCTATCAACAGGAAATATGGCATAATTATAAACCTTGAAATGAGATACCGCATTATAAATACAATGAATTTATTACAATCCTTTGAAAATTACAGTGCCGCCACTGATGGATCTTGCACGCGAAAAGAATGTAAACAACTCTACGCGGAAGTTGATCATCCCTAATAGAAGTGGAGTGAGGCTGACGTCATATTTCCCCTACTTACGGGTTCTGCAGGCCTGTCTTAAACCATTGCACACTATTTGAAAAATTCTGAAATGGACACAAATATAACTGAAATGTAGGTGCAGTAACTCTTCCCTGTACGCAGGAGAGTTCGTTAAAAAACAACGATTTCTATTAAAGTGAACATCTTTTATGCGCGATCCTCTTTGATCACATATTCTAACACAAACACTGGGAACAAGTATGTGTTTGTGTGGATTTGGTAGGTTGACATTATATAAGAGTGGGAGGGGGTTTCGGAGGTTGGTAGAGTGGTGGAAAGGGAAGGGTTGGGGGGGATGTTATGATATCAAACGCCAAAGGATGTATGCTGGGCAAACTATTGATATGCAGATTACAACGTAATCGCCATGCAATATGTCCGAAACTCGTTAGAGCTAAAATTGGTAGTTGTTGTGTACGTAGTCCGTGTGTGCATTGTGTGGGTCGCGCAGCTAGCAATGGTCGCACGCTACTATGATTAAATGCATGTATATACCACTCTTACGTGTGCTTGAATTCGAGTGTGCTACTGCACTACATATCTCACCACATCAATACATATTACTCGTGTTATTATACTGTATTACTTACTTGCTTACTTACTTCTTCTTTAGATAGATAGATAGATAGATAGATAGATAGATAGATAGATAGATAGATAGATAGATAGATAGATAGATAGATAGATAGATAGATAGATAGATAGGTAGGTAGGTAGGTAGGCAGGCAGGCAGGCAGGCAGGCAGGCAGGCAGGCAGGGTGGGTGGGTGGCAGGTGGGTGGGTGGCAGGTGGGCAGGGGCAGGCAGGGGCAGGCAGGCAGGTGGGTGGGCAGGTGGGTGGGTGGCAGGTGGGTGGTGGGTGGGTGGGTGGGTAGGTGGTGGGGGTGGTAGGTAGGTAGATAGATAGATAGATAGATAGATAGATAGATAGATAGATAGATAGATAGATAGATAGATAGATAGATAGATAGATAGATAGATAGATAGATAGATAGACGGATGAATGGACGGACGGACAGACAGATGGATTTATTGAGTAATATTATACATACAGATTTTATATTATCATAATTTTCTCTAAAATCCAATGCACGGGTCTTCTGACCGTACGTGCTGTGTAAAACAAGTCCTACTTTGTAGGTTCCCCCCACCTATGATTATATCCAACTACTCTCTAAAAGAACACACACATTAACATGGAAATGGCACAATAAACACATTATACGAGTATAATATATCCTAACCTAAAAGACATAAAAGTGGTCAGTTGGGCAGATACTATTATCCCTTCCTCAGTTCGCGTCACAAACTTCAAGAACTGAAGTTCTAATCGTTCTCGTCTTCAAGAGGAACAATCCAGTATTTTGTTTCCATTCTCTATTCCCCATGAGGTCAAGACATGCAAGCGAACTCCTATTCTGACTTAGCATCGGGGGTGGTAGATATTTTCTCCGTACATGTTCCAGTTCAACACACTGTACTTACTTAATTACTTACTTACTTACTTACTTACTGGCTTTTAAGGCTTCTCTCCGTCACCGGGATTCGAAACCGGGTTTTCAGCTCTACGTGCTGACGCTTTATCCATTAAGCCACACCGAATTCTAAAGGGAAACTAAGAGGTGGAACTTAAACTGAGAGGATTCAATCCGGCATCGGAACTGGAATCCGGCATGCCGGAGAGAATTTTGCTCCTCTCCATCAAAAAGTTTTGTATTATCCATAACATAATGTATTTTATGCTCGACAATGCCGAAACGTAGTAATTATACACCTGGTAGCAGCCCTTTAATGGACCTCATTAAAGTACACCTATTCATTAAAGTTCAGGTTTTCCACCAATCAGAAAGCAATATGAAAGCGCAAGTATCGATTATTCTCGGATATGCAATCGAAAGACAACTAGCGAAACGTCACGGGTGCTGGAAATCCAATACTGTTACTATAATAATTAGCGTTAATTGTAAATAATATTCAAATAAATTCAATTTGTCATCTCGTTTTTCAATGTCTGAACCAATTTGAAGGTTATATCAAGGTTAATGTTTATTTTACTCTCTAGATTATATCAAGGTCAATGACATTCGTTTCTCGGAAAAAATCAATACTTTCGCGTCTATGCACATCTCACAATTTACGGGATATTGCACAAGATGACTTCGCTCTCCGGTCAGATAAGAATAATATGAATACTTATGAATAATTTCAAGTTAGAAATATGATCGAGCATAAAAAGTCGTATGAAACTTACCTATAATGGTAATTAAGACGCTTGTATGAAAATTATGAAACTCGCTTGCGCTCGTTTCATAAACATCCTCGCGTCTTAATTACTATCATTATAGGCTCGTTGCATAATGTACTATAATTGACTATTTATTTCACGAAATACCTACGGAATTAGTGGCACGTTTAACACCGAAATCACTCATGTTATTTCACAAAAAAATACGGTCCCTACATATTGGAAATTGATGAAGAAAAAGGAAAATAACACAGAACGGGTGGCGCTTTACTCTCCTTGTATTCTTCTTGATCTTCTTGTGTTTCCCTTAGTCTCCCCGTATTCCCCCTTTTTCTCCTTCTCTTCTCCTTGTTGCCCTTGTAGTTCCCTTATTCTTCTTGTTATCTTTGTGTTTATTGTTCCCCTTGTATTTCTCCTTTTATCCTTGTCATTCCCCTTTCCCTTCTTATATTTCTTATGTTCTACCTGTCTTTCCCTTCTCCTCCTTGTCTTCCTCTGGTTCTACGTGTATTCGCCTTGTTCTCCTTGTATTTCCCTTATTTGCCTCTCTCTCATTATTGACAGGTGATCGCACCTATACGTATAGACCGATTATTTAGTCATGTCAGCTCGGTGACGCGAAAGACGGGAAGTAATAGGAGTAGTGGGGAGAGCTCCGGAGTAGAAATAAGGGCGAGCAGTCGGTAAAGGAATGTAATACAGCTTAACTGTACTGGAAACATACCGCTCTACCACACGCATGACATCCGATCGCTTCGAAGGCAAGCGAATGACTAACCCATACACCACTTGGCGTAACTAAATGGACTCGCCTGACCCAGACGCACGTCGCCTGCTACTGTCAGGACTAAATAATCGTACTGTAGATCTATGTAAAGATTTGCAGCATAGTAAAGGTATAGGGTATACAAGCCGAATTTATTTATTTATTTATTTATTTATTTATTTATTTATTTATTTATTTATTTATTTATTTATTTATTTATTTATTTATTTATTTATTTATTTATTTATTTTGGTTGTGTTAGATCGCCTTAGGTTAATTTTAGTTTCAATATGTGATTTTTGTTATTTGTTTCGCTTGAGCTAGTTTTAAAATTACGAGTATATCACATCTTCGCATTTCTTTTTTTTATAGTCCCGACGCTGTTATTTCCGGCGTGACTCGCCTCTTTGCTTACGTCTTAGAAAATGAAGGCTCTATAAAGTCTAGGTAGGTAGTATCGTTCGCCATTTTTGTTCTTACATTGTCGAGATACCATACGAGGAATCTATTTGCCACACCGTTAAACATTATCATGTCGTAGCTCCTATGATAATAAATCAAACGCAATGTAATTCAGCAAATAATTGAGCGGAAAATAACGTCTTCGTGTGCTTTCTGCGAATGCCAACGAAAGAGCTAAATTGCCGGACGATTATATTAAGTATTTATCGAGCCTTAAGAAATGAATCAGCGAATCACAAGACGCACACGTTTAAATGTAGCCGACCTGCAACGCGATTGGCTGCCGGAAATTAGAGCGACGGGACTATAGTAATAGTAATAGATGGATTTATTGAATAATATTATACATACAGATGTTATATTATCAGAATTTTCTCTTAAATCCTATGCACGGGTCTTCTGACCGTACGTGCTGTGTAAAACAAGTCCTACTTTGTAGGTTGCACTCCTCACCTTTTTACCCCCTCACCTATGCATTTCTTTTACCATTTTACTTCAGCTGTGACTTCAAGTAAAACACATCAAAAGAGAGATTTCACTCTATTTATTTTTTTCAGTAGCTGTCTCCATGGTTCTGTGGTTGAAGTATTGAACTGTTGCTGTTCGATGTACGAGTTGTGTCGCTGGTTCGAATCTTACTGGCTCCAATGGTAAGTACATTTACAGTTAAATAATAAGTGTGTTTGTGATGTGACAATTGACAGTTGACAGAAACAAAAAATAAGAAACGAAGGAGAGAAAGGGAATATAAAAAAGAATTGGGGAGGGAGTAGATGTAATGGATGGCATACATAGCCATATACTAATGAAACTTTTACATGTTTGTTCTCGTAAGCGCTGCATGCACGCTGTCGCTTTCGGGAAACAATAGCTTACATCGTTAGCCGGATTCTAGACTTTTACCTACCGTCGTCTTCAAATAAACATTTAATAACAATGACTTAACCTACATTGACAGCGTAAGGAAATGAAAAACTTAAGTTTTGAATGTAATAAATTTATAAGACTGAACTGATATAATAAAATATTAAGTAATAAATCCCTTTTTACTAGTAAAGTGCACAAAACACAATTATATAACTGCAATAAAGATAACAGAACAGGTACAACATACAATACACGTAAAATAATAATGAAAATAGTTTTCTGGGCAAATCATTCATATCAATATCATTGAAGCTCGTGCACCTTACCCTGAAACCATATTTTTATTACTTGTGTTGAAGAGAAGAGTAAGTTGAAATGGGTAGTTTTGGTGACAACCTCTTTAATGTTGAAAGTAAACTAGATTTTTCCTGCTATAAGGTGAATTTCAAGTAATCTTAGACAAATTTTCGGAATAATCTCGCCAAATAATATGTATTTATACCATCCTAGTACTATAAACAGGTTATTACTACATCCAATATCGTGCGTAATCGGCTTAGTATAGCACGCGTGCCAATAAAAGGAATGACGTATTCGCTATGACGTAATACTGTAACGCTTGCTATTTTGCTTACCGCTTCTATGCGCAACGTAACAAGAAGGGAAATGCAGGACAGAAGGTAACTTATCATTTATTTCCAATCTTTAACAATTTTTTTATCTCTTTTGTAATATCACACAAAACAGTTCTGTGATTCAGAGAAACTACGAGGCTCGTCCATAAAGTAACTTTCCCACTCGTCCCACAGCTAGCAAACCATATGTTGAGCTAAGCGACTGCGTGTACGTGATAGAGTAATATCCTGGCATGGCGCATGCGCTAACGGAACTTCCCGAGTGCTCTCAATAGCTTCGTTGCATTGGTTGAAGATGGACGTTTCTATTCCAGCTCCCGCCGCGTGAAGTGTGGTCAGTGATAAATTTTTTGATTGCACAGGGCACAGCGCCGATTGAAATTGATCGTCAGCCGTGCCAGGTCTATGGGCAAGCAGATGGTGCGTTGCTGCTGTAGACAATTTTCAGCAGGACGCCAAAATGTGCATGACGAGGAACGAAGTGGGCGGACAACCATCATCACAGACGACCTTGTGCAGCAACGCACCATGTGCTTGCCCATAGACCTGGCACAGCTGACGATCAAATTCAATCGGCGCTATGCCCTGTGCATTCAAAAACTTTATCACTGGCGCACTTCACGTGGCGGGAGCTGGAATAGGAACGTCCATCTTCAAGCAATGCAACGAAGCTACTGAGAACACTCGGGAAATTCCGCTAGCGCATGCGTCATGCCAGGACATTACTCTTCACCTACACGCAGTCGCTTCGCGCAACATATGTTTTGCTAGCTGTGGGACGAGTGGGAAAGTTACTTTATGGACGCGGCTCGTATATTAACAAAATAAAGGAACATTTGTAACATAACCTACAAGGTCATCCATTCTTCTTTACTTAATGTCAATGCCAGGAGCAACTAATCGATACGAACATATGAAGGCTCTGTCAGCTATGGGTCCCGAATTTCTTTCATAATTTATTTCCTACAATTTATAATGCTAAGATGCCATAAAGTGATGTATCCAACTCGTGGATAATCTTATTATGACACTTGTGAAAATTACCGCACTCACTATCGTTCGTGCGACAAATATTCACTCATGCCATAATCATCAAGATTATGCGGTTGTTGCATAAATAACTATTATGACTAAACGACATTTCAAACAAGTTGAGAGGATGCGAAGGCATTTCTATCCCCTTCTACTTGCACCTAGTCCGTCAGCGACAGAGATGGTAGCTGTTACCTCTTATACCGGCAACCCCCAAACTGGGCACACGAGAAAATAGAATATTAAATAAAGTACTAACTAAATAATAAAATACAGTCATACAGATGTTTGACGATTACATGTTTGGGTATATTTTAGTGCCGTTCATACAATATTTTCAACTAATAATTAATTAAATGAAGGAATGTTAGCTTCTAGTATGCATTTAGAGGGGAACGACACAGTGCAGATTGTCCCATTCTGTATGCCGTAGAGTAGCAACTAGCGGTGAAGAAAACATTTATCTTCTGCTGCCAGTAGATTTTTAATGTGCCAGTTGATTTTAACAGATATTAAAATTAAATACGAACGCCTAGTGCAGACTTCCGAAATAAAGATTACTGGTACAAATGTTAAATAATGAAATCTGTCACTGTGTTGAAAGTCAAATAGTCGAATGTTTGTGAAATGGACAGTAGCACCTTCCCCTTCACTGATGGTAGAGAGTGTGAGTAGAGGGGAAAGGCCTATCAACCGAACTGAAATGGAGTTTAGATAACGTCGTAATTAATGCAGCATCTAAATAGTCCATTCAAAAAACATCGAGAACTTATTCAAGAAAATTATCTCTCAGTAATTCGTACTTTATAAAGTGATGAAAGTCTGTCTTACATCCTGTATGTACTTGAAATCGCAAATCACTACTCAAGAAAACCTTAGAATCTTCATATACTCCACTCTTGCTCAGACTAATACTGACAAGGACGAGTCCATTAGTCCCTTCTGCACCCGAGTGAGAAATATTTCTCCCATTTCTGAAACGTTCTCAAGACGAAACCTTTAAATCACTGGGAAGACGATATTGCAGTAGCGTAGCAGGATTATGAGAAGCAGCTGTGTAGCCCGGGCTGGAGTCCTCAGTGCTGCATTGGGTTTCAAAAAAATAATATGCAGATTCCCCGTAACTGTATTTTATAGTGGCAGACACTTTAAGGTGGTGTTAATGGAAAGAGAGCAAAACGTAATATTGCAAAACCCACTGTCAGAAGTCGCTAAGTGCCAACATACCGGCACAGGACTTTTCATATACAGAGGGCATTTATTTGAATCCGACTTTTATGCCCCATAATTCCTGGCGAAAATGAAAACAATATCTTGGAAATGTTGTTAATGGAATCCTAACTCTAGTAAAAAGGTTTGACGTAATATATTCATTTCTTAGCAATATTACTAAAAAAAGATTAGGAAATGTTGTGTTACTCTTTTTAACAAAATTAAAGGGTTTCATGAATATGAAACTTGACAATCTTTAATACTTCATTTTAGTCTAATTTAATAAAATGAGATTTTTCAGGAGTACCAGCTGATTTTTATTGGAAATTAACCTCATAGTTCCCATTAACAATGTGTGCTAGCAATCACATTTTAGAAGAAAATGAGTTTGATAGTTCACTGAAATTTCAAAGACTTTTTCGGAAAGGATTAATAATAATAATAATAATAATAATAATAATAATAATAATAATTCTTTATTTATACTGGCAGAGTTAAGGCCATAGGGCCTTCTCTTACACTCTACCAGGTCACGAAGTATACAAGCAGTGAAAATTTAAAAAAAATTTAAATCCATTTTGAATCTTGCGTACACTACTTTTAACACTTGAATATAATTAATTGATTAACTAGTGGACTTACTCGTGTTAATTATGTAAGATTTGTGCGGCTTACAGCTGTTTCAGTGCTTCACGCACCATCATCAGAGCCTACTAGCTCACGGCATCATCTCGAACTTCTCTGCCTGTTATGTGGGTGTGTTTGATTGTTGAAAGGTGTTGAAGAGTGGAGTCAAATACGGACATGGAAATCCTACACACACAACCCAAGAACCAAAAACTCAACACACTAGAACAATACGAAATATACAAACACACTAAAAACACACCCCGATCAAATTCTCAACACACACATCAATTTCAGTACACAAACACTATTTGACTCCACTCTTCAACACCTTTCAACAATCAAACATACCCACATAACAGGCAGAGAAGTTCGAGATGACGCCGTGATCTAGTAGGCTCTGAAGATGGTGCGTGAAGCACTGAAACAGCTGTAAGCCGCACAAATCAATAATTAACACGAGTAAGTCCACTAGTTAATCAATTAAAAATTTAAAGAACAGAATACTAACATATTACAAAAAAAAGTAATAATACCATAAGAAAATCGACACTAAACAACATGAAAATAATACAATAATAGAAAAAGAAAGTAAAATACATTGGAATATAGTAAAATCAATTCATTTAGTACAAATGGTTAATATGGAAAACGTAAGATAGAATATAATAAAATAGAATGTAATAAAATAATAATAAAAAAGAAAAGAAATACGAATATTAAATAAAATTCACAATAAAAAGTCTATGATAATAAATTCGTCGACTGATAAAGAGAACAAAAAGGGGAAAGGAAGGAAAGAAATAGATAGCCTATATTTTTACAAAACTATCGCAGAAGAAAGGGCTTATAACTGAAAGGAATCTGAATTGAAAAAGTGCAATTTTAATTTATATCTTAAACTAGTCAATATCCGACAGTCTCTGACATGTTGTCGTAGAGAGTTCCAGAGATGAGCTGCAGAGACCGTGAAAGATGAAGAGTAGAAGGATTTTCTGTGTTTAGGAATGGAGAGTGTGAAGTGTTTCGACAAAATACAAAAACAGAAAATTTGCAGTAGTTAGTTGTCCAATCTGCTTCAAACTTTATAGTTTTTCATTTTTGCTAACTCTGTCGGTTTATAATAGTTAAATGTTGTTGAAATTATAAACCTCAAATTTTAAGGTAATTTATTATGACTTTTACTATGTCATATTACTTTTTACCAATAAAACGGTACGAAAGAACGTGTTTCAACCAATCATGGTTGTGTATCGCTACAATTTTATCACTTCCCTAGCATTTGTTTCTTTGTTAGCCAACATTTCAAACTACAAATTCTTTCCGATACTATAAAACATGCTTTGCGATCGTCATTTGTTTCCCGCATAGATAGTTGACAAAATGGCGGCTCCGTTCAAATGTTTTGGTGAAGCTAACATTAGTGAAATAGAATTTTAATAAGTCAATTCATTCATTCATTCATAGTATTCTGCCCAAGGGCAGCTCTTTCACTGCAAACTCAGCATTCTCCAGTTTTTCCTATTTTCTGCCTTGCTCTTTGTCTACACATATTATCCATATATCTTAATGTCGTCTATCATCTGATATCTTCTTCTGCCACGAACTCTTAAGTCAATTACCACCTATTTCATTGTATTAGAGTACTTTATTTCTTCTAATCTTTATATGCTTTCCTCTAATCGTGTAATAGTCAGTTAAATACATTATAAATCAAAACCTGTAGTGAGATTACTCTTAATAAAATAGTGTATTCCTCTCGGCACATTCAAATACAAGATATTCAACATATTTTTTTTTACTGCAATACAAATCAGTACATTGTAATGCAGTACATAATCAATGCAGTACGATACAACATTCAACACAGTGCAGTTTACCATTGATTACATTAAATAAAAACTTAACATAAATCCAGTAGTACTGTAAGATAGAAGCATAGCACAATAGTAAATCTAGTGTACGCCTATTGTAGTAAGAATGTGTTCTAAATTCAATGAATTACCTGTAAAATATGGGATCTAGATTTCATAATTTCGTATAATAAATATAACATTTGTCTTATTAAAATATGGAAGATAATTTATTTAAAATAATATTACTATTATTTGATACTCTTTTTTATTTGTTTATTTTACATTTTACATATGTTTTGTATGTTTGTTTATTTTACATTTTACGTATGTCCTATTGCTTTGTAAAAGAAGTACGTACCTCCTTATTAATTTGAAATATAAAATTGCTACGTATTAAATTGCTAATAATGTTATACATGAAAATAGCAGCACTTAATTTGACAATTAATTCAATTGTTGCTAAAATAAAAAAATATATAGGCCAGATATTTAACTGGAGTGAAATAATGGAAATCTGATACACATAGATATCTTAAAGCTCTATTTTGAATAATTTGTAAAGGTCTCACTGCAGTTTTCTTGTTATGTCCTCAATTAAATGACTCATACATTAAATGAGAATGGCCGAAATCATAATGTACAGAATGGACCGTAAGTAATGTCATTAATTTCAGGGGGTTATTCTTGGAGATATTTCAAACAAAAAAGTTAAAAGTAATTAATTGTGCAGAAATTCGAGCCGAGCAAATGTAACTTTTCGTTCTGCAAAGGAATTTTAAAATTTTATATTTGTTCGGATCAAATTTCTGTACATTTAAAGGAAAGAACTAAAATTCTTTCAATCATTTATTATCATAATACATTTGCTCTCTATATGAGCAAATGCTGGATAACTTTTGGTGCTGGACCCCGGACTCATTTCACCGGCATTATCACCTTCATCTCATTCAGACGCTAAATAACCTGAGCTGTTGATAAAGCGCCGTAAAATAACCTACTAAAAAACAACATTTACTCTCTTAAATTGACTGAATATATTGGTAATTCAATAAATAACTTTCCCAAAACATGCTATGAAATTGTTCATATAAAACCGTTTTTATCTCGAAAAGGAAGCAAAAACGAGCAAAACTCATTTTAAGGTTTTTTGCTTGAAATATCTCAAAGAATAAACGCCTGAAATCAATGGCATTGCTTACAGTTCATCTATATACTCAAGAGACAAGCTACAGGTAAATATCTTTTAAGCCTACAAGAAATTGCAGCAATTTTATAATAGGTAACCAAAATATGTTCATTCTATGTGAAATTTTCAACGATGAAACTTAAAAATTTAACTAATGCAACTATTTATATTACAGGATTATTAAACTTTAATTATTTTAAAATAATAAAGTTAAAAGTGAGTTTGCTGAAAGTAGTCTGCATAGTTTTATGCAATTTCAAAGAAAGCTCATTTGCACTTAACCAATTTTTAAGAGTACCATAATAATATCAGCCTCAAACTTTTCAAACAATTTTTCATTGGGGCGAGTAATAAAAATATATTATTGTCATCTGCAAAAAAAAAAAAAAAAAAAAAAAAAAGAATGGCAGTCGAATGTAAACGAATTTTATGTCATTAACATAAATAAAAAAAGAACAATTCCCAAAATTGACCCTTGCGGTACACCACATGAGTATCATTTTCCATGCCATTCAATTGTATTCCAAGTCTTTTATATAAAACATTTTCGCACGCCTCACTTCTTACGATAAATTTGACGCAAACCATCCTGGAATGACTGCACTAAGGTTTGCTTTATCCTGGAGTTACTCAATTATTAATCACGTTCGTATTAAATAACTCCAGCGTAGGAGTTGCTTGCAGAAACTTGCGAGTATGCAACACGCAGCGCCGCTATTGAGATAAGACAGCGCAATTTCTTGAACTCTCGACAGAGACTTATCATGCACAGGAATGAAATTACACGAGGCGTATTATGCAAGATGAATAACCCTCCAGTTTTGAAGTTATTTATAATATTCAGGCGAAAATAACACAAGAAAAGAAGTAAAAATTTGAGTAACTCGGAGAACTTGATATCCCTCCTTCAGGTGGAATTCATAAAATGCGAGATTAAAGAAGGGGACTAGCTATATACAGAAACAGTATGAACTCTTCCTGGAGAATCACGGCTGAACTAAGTCGATACGTTGTGCGACGCTGTTTTGCCTTTCTGCAAAATTATTTAAAAGAGTACAGTTTATATCAAATAAATCAATGAGTATCACTAAGATGACACCTAATTTCTCATTATACGTGTTTTAAAGCTGCTGTAGATTACCATAGGACGGTATAATACGAAATGACGGTATACGGAAGTTTTCCTAACAGAATTCATAGAATACAATGCAACCTTAGATACACTAAGTTTCTGCTATTGTTTATAAAACATGCGATGGTATCTATCAATTCTATTGAAAATGACAATATAGTAACCAAATTCTGTAATCTACAGTTTCGTGGTCTAGCGATCGTCATTCCTTATTATCAATCATGATATCCCGGGTTCGATTTTCGTCCTCATCATGGAAATTTACCCTTAAATAAAGTAATATATTCATTACAAGAAGATTTTTCAGGAATATTACGTTTCTTTACCCGAGTGATTGTATATTTTTACAGGGTGTAACTAAAATTTATGTCAAAATTTAAGGGGCATATTGCTATCATATAGAGGATGAAAAAAATATTCAATGAACATTCGTCCGGAAACGCTTTATTTCCTTTTTTTTCTACAAATCTGCTTACATTGTAATATGATGCGGTACATTATGAAATAAAAATAGCATACCATATGGAAATCTCAGAACTAAGGAAGAAACTAGTATGGGAGGTATTTCTTTAGTTTTAAGGGTAAAAGAATATTACAATTAGAAAATGAACTATTCAGAAAATAATTTCTTTAATTGGCTCGTATTCTGAAGTTAAAATGTGTTGTTGATTCTATAGGAGCTTTGTACAGAAATTTCTTTCATGTCTAACTACAATATTACATTTTTCTTACGCATTTATCACAAGATTTGTTACAAATCAGGTCATTCTTGTAAACTCTTTAAGACTGCACATTAGGTTATAAAATTCTACAGTAAAGAATTAAGTTGCCAGAAGTCGTGTGATATATAACAATTTTTTGTGATAAGTGAATAAGAATAATGTAATTTTTAGTTAAAAATTGAAAAAAAAATCTGTACAAAACAACTAAGGAATTAATAACACATTTTAGCTTCAAAATACTAGTCACTTAAAGAAATTATATTTCTGAATAGTTAATTCTCTGTTTGTAACATTCTTGTACCCTTAATACTGAGGGGGAAAAGGAATTTTTAACAACTTCAAATTAGTGTAACTCTGAAAATATTGAGAATAGGACCCATGTTTATATGACAGTTTTTGCACAGAATGTCTTCGGAAATAAGCTCCGTAAGTGGTGGTAACTCCTTGTGAATCACCCTGTATAAAGAGAAGAAGCGGAAGACAAAGAGAACAAGGGAATACAAGGAGAACTATCAATTCCCAAGTTACTTTTCTCCATACCAAGAGAGGAGAAATACATGGTTATATGTCAGAAGTTTGAGAAAATTTTATTCTACAGTTTTAAACAGGTAGTTTCATTCTTTTCAGTCGTTCATGAACATAAAGGAGGATATTTTTGTCAATATGCTTCATTATATACCGATACACATTTTATTATTGAATAATAATAATAATAATAATAATAATAATAATAATAATAATAATAATAATAATAATAATGCCCACTGCTATGGAGTAACGGTTAGCTCGTCTGACAGTGAAACGAGCGGGCCCGAGTTCAAATCTTGCTTGGGATAAGTTACCTAGTTGGGGTTTTTTCCGGAGTTTTCCTTCAACCAATTGAAGCAGAATTGCTGGGTAACTTTCGGCGTTGGACCTCGGACTCATTTCGTTATTATTAATTCACATATCATCTCATCATCATCATCATCATCATCATCATCAATACCATAGCCCGGGTTCAGTTCACGGTGCAGCGTGCTATACTTGTATAAGAGCGCGACCATTCGGCTATCCACTTATTTACAGAATAGGAGTGGTAAGCACAATAAGCCTCAGGCTGCAGTGTAAGCCTTCAGGTCCCTCCTCGTTACAACAGGATAATAATAATAATAATAATAATAATAATAATAATAATAATAATAAAGGTAAAAAAGGTAAAGGTATCCCCGTAATATGCCATGAAGGCACTTGGGGGACATGGAGGTATAATAATAATAATAATAATAATAATAATAATAATAATAATAATAATAATAATACCGAAAATTTGTCTCTTAGACTGGACTTTCCTCAAATGACATTCATATGACTGAAAGGCGCAGAAAGTAAACCTTTGATATCACAAAAAATAGAACAGCTATACTTTGCACTGAAGATCGCTAAGTAAAAAAAAAAATTCAGATAAAATCAAGAAAGAGTTGAAGTACAGACGAGGAGGAGGAAGATATGGTGGGATGATGGGACCAGGAGAGAAAGAGATGAGGGGGGTAGTGGAGGATAGGGTTAACGCGACATGGACTGCATGATAATGTGCATGAGGTCGGTTTGACATATGACCCTTTCTATACTAGCGATGGCTAACCTGAGATAACATGTGATTCTTGGTTTAGCCATGCCGTTTGAATTTCAAATACTTGCTACCAGAACGCATGTGTCAGTGGACTCTGTGTGTGCCTGTCCGTGTTTCCGAACAGGAGAGAACGGACTAGTAGCATAATATACAGGGTGCCAGAAAAAATGTTATGTTCTTTGATAGAAGTGACTTTCCATAAAATTAAAATTTACGATACAAATTTGATACAGTCTTTCTCATAAAACCATTTCCGCTCTTCGTAACAATTCAGTTCCTTGATTATGTTACGAATTATATCGCTCTTCATATTTTTCTTGAACTGTTATTCAAAAGTATTAAGTTTAGTCAGGGTCAGAATATTTATGAGATTACCAAGAAGTGATTAAAAGTGCTATTTTTTTATTTTTGTTCTAGTTCATGAAATGCAGAAGAGTGAATTGAAATTTGGGAAAACTTTTATGAAATGAAGAGGATTAAATTGAAATAAAGAGAAATGTTTATGAAATTCAGAGGCGTGAATTAAAATTCGAGAAATTTTACTACATGGAAAGGAGTAAATTGAAATTAGGAAAATTTTTGTAAAATGAAGAGATGTAAATTGAAATTTAGAGAAATCTTTATGAAATGAGAAGGAGTAAATTGATAGTCAGAGAAATTTTTATGAAATGCAGAGGCGTGAATGAAAATTGGAGGAATGTTACTACAAGGAAAAGAGTAAATTGAAATTAGGAAAAGTTTTATGAATTGAGGGAGAGAAAATCCAATATGAGATTATCTGCGCTTAAAGGGTTAAATGCAGAGAAACTTTACTACATGGAAGGAAGTGAATTGAAATTCGGGAAATTTTTGTGAAATGAGGAGAAGTAAACTGAAATTTATAGAAATGCTTATGAAATCAAGAGTCAATTGAAATTTAGAGAAATTTTATTACATGGAAAGGAGTAAATTGAAATTAGGGAAACTTTTTAGAAATGAGGAGAAGTAAACTTAAAATTTATATGAACTTTTATGAAATGAAGAGTCAATTGAAATTTAGAGATATTTTATTGCATGAAATGGAGAAAGTTGCAATTTAGATATTTTTAGGAAGTAAAGAGGAGTCAATTGAAATTGAGAGAATTTTTTACGTAATCCAGAAGCGTGAATTAAAATTGAAAAAGTTTTCGAATGAAGAACAGTAAATTGAAATGCAGAGAAATTTTCATGAAATGAAGAGGAGTAAATTGAAATTTAGAGAAATGTTTATGAAATGCAGAGTTGTGAATAATTTTATTAAAATCGAGAAATTTTACTACATGGAATGGAGTAAATTGAAATTAGGAAAATCTTTATGAATTGAGAGAGAGAAAATCCAATATGAGATTAGCTGCGCTTAAAGGGTTAAATTTAGAGAAACTTTACTATATGGAAGGAAGTGAATTGAAATTCGGGAAATTTTTGTGAAATGAGGAGAAGTAAACTGAAATTTAGGCCTATAGAAATTTTTATGAAATGAAGAGTAAATTGAAATTTAGAGAAATTTTATTACATGGAAAGGAGTAAATTGAAATTAGGGAAACTTTTTGGGAAATGAGAAGTAAACAGAAATTTATAAAAACTTTTATGAAATCAAGAGTCAATTGAAATTTAGTGAAATTTTATTACATGGAAAGGAGTAAATTGCAATTTAGATATTTTTAGGAAATAAAGAGGAGTCAATTAAATTGAGAGAATTTTTTACGTAATCAGAAGCGTGAATTAAAATAGGAAAAGTTTTAATGGAATGAAGAACAGTAAATTGAAATGTAGAGAAATTTTCATGAAATGAAGAGGAGTAAATTGAAATTTAGAGAAATGTTTATGAAATGTAGAGTTGTGAATAATTAAAATCGAGAAATTTTACTACATGGAAAGGAGTAAATTGAAATTAGGAGACTTTTTATGAAATGAAGAGTAGTAAATTGAAATTTAGAGAAAGGTCTATGGAATGAAGAGAGTAAATTGAAATTCAGACTAATGTTTATGATATTGAGACAAGTATATCGAAATGTAGAGAAATGTTATTACATGGAAAGGAATTAATTTAAAATTAGAGAAATTTTTGGGAAATAAAGAAGATTAAATTGAAATTTGGAGAAATGGTTGTGAAATGAAGAGGAGTAAATTGAAAATTAGAAAGTTGTCATTACATTGAAAGGAATAAATTTATATTTAAAGAGATTTTCAGGCAATAAATAGAAGCAAATTGAAATTTAGAGAAGTGTTTATGAAATTACGAGGATTCAATTGATAATAGAGAAATTTTATTACACAGAAAGAGGTAAATTTAAATTTGGAGAAGTTTTAGAAAATGAAGAGAAGTAAATTGAAATTTAGAGACACAGAATTTTTCCTTAAATGAAGAAAAGTAGATTAAAGATTCCAGTAAGTTTTGTAAAATGAACAGGAATTAATTGAAATTTAGATACATTTTTATGAAATAGAAAAAAGAAATTAGAATTTAGAGAATTTTTTTCTGAAATGAAGAGGAGTATATTGAAATTTAGAGAAGTTTTTATTAAATGATACAGGAATTTTTATGAAATGAAGAAGAGTATATTGAAATATAGAGAAATTTGTATTAAATTTACTGTAGAGTAAATTGAAGTTTAGGGACGTTTTTAAGAATTTATGAGGGATAAAGTGACATTTTTATATGAAGAGGAACAAGTTGAAATTTAGAGAAATTTGTATGAAATGAAGGGTTTTAAATTAAAATTTAGAGAATCTTTTATGAAATGAAGAGAAGTAAATTGAAATTCAGATAATATTTATTTGAAGATGAGAGAGATAAAGTGTTTTTATATTTTTATTGAAAACTAGAGAAATATTTATGAAATAACTATGGCTAAATTGAAATTTTGTGAAATAAAGAGGTGTAAATTGAAATTTTGTGAAATGTTGAAGAAATAAAGAGGAGAACATTATTTTTTTATAAAATGAAATGAAATCAATTGAAATTTAGAAAATGTGTTCGTGAAATTAAGAGGAGTAAATTGAAATTCAAAAACATTTTATGAAATAAAGAAGATCAGGGTGAATTTAAGAGAGATAGTAGAATGAAATATGTAGCCTACTGTTATTGAAAATGGAAAACTGTCTCATTCTCCTATTTTGTCCACCACAAGTATCACTCCAACCCTTACCGAAGATGGAACCCGAAATGTTTCAATGATAAGTCCGTTCCCTTAACGTGAGAGGTATGGGAAAGAACAAAATTTTACGCAGTGCATCTTTATCTCTAACCACTCAGTTTGGTCTGATTCTATGTATAGTCGTGTTACGATATCTTCTCCCTTTCTTTCTACATCGCACCACTTCGTTTGTGGAAGTATTTGAGCTTGACGCCATTGATCCAAAGTGAAGGTGTTATAAAGTCGGAAGTTTTAAGTTTTGACTAAGGTAGATGTCCCTGATATGGCCATGCTAAGGTTTGAGAATTTTTCTAGCCGCCATTTTGAAAAAAAAAATGTAAACCACTTTTTTCTTACTCATTCTCAGTCTAATGGGCTTTCTTGAAACAATTTCCTTTCCCCATAAAAATAGCATTAATTGTCCAAAAAGTCCAAAATTCCAAAAGTCTACCTAGTGGCCATATCAGGAACATGTACACATGATATGGCCACCCTTGTTCCATGTTCTATAAATTGTGATTGTTTTCAGTTTGATAGTGCAGTTGTGCTAAAATTAAATAATTTTGGTGTAAAATGAATAAACATGACACTTAATAATCTTTTTTATAATTCAAAAGTGTAGTCGAAACAGGTTTTTCCATCAAAAATTAAGTTGTTTTTCTTAAAATACAAAATTGTTGCGTAATCCCAGCATGTAAATTTGTCAGGTGAAAAAATAAAAGTTAAACGAACTTGATATGGCCATGGTGCATTTAATATGGCCATATGAGGAGCAGGTAAGCTTTCACGAAAATCGTTTGATTATGAACAACTCGTAAAAGATACGCCATCAACGACAACACCAATCAACAGAACATTAAAAACTGAATGGAGTACGATGGTTTTCATGAGCAAGTATTTGAAAAACATGCATAAAACAAAGGAGACTTACCAGAGAAAAATAAGAAGAGGTCACATGAAAACCGCAAAACAGGCAACTGACGCCATATTGCTCAACCTGACTGGATGGAAAACGATCAAGTGACATACCAGGATGTCCTCTCACTGGATGCTGCTGCAATTTAGCAGATTTTTTGGTTAACTAACTCACAATAGCGGGTGGCCATATCAGGAACATGGCCATAACAGGAGCACCCATCTTACATAAAAATAACATACAGTTTTACGTATTTTCTCGTATACTGTTTTGATTTCATGTGCGAAATAAAAAGAAGCTCTGAATGATAAGCAGAATGGAGTGACGGAGAAATTAGCAGTATCTCACAATAGAGGTTTAACACGTCCAGTCCAGAAGTTGCAGAGCATTCGTAGGTTTGAAACAAGACATTCCACTTGATGTTTGGAATTAAGACTGTCACACAAAATGCAGGAAAGGTCAGTTGACGTGAAAGTGAAGACGCCTGTAAAAAGGCAATGGCACTGCGAAGATAAGTCTTGTAAATGCTGACCCTTTTTCTCACCTTCTGAATAGCCCCAACTGCTGGGACATTGAAAGTATGTAATAAAGATACGTACACAAATACAGACTAACTCTGTATTACGTGTAACATGACAGAAATATACTGTTAATGTATAGATTTGAGGTAGCTATTAGTATAATAGTAAAGTTACATTTTCGGTTCAAATGGCATTTAAGAGCAAGTACCTGGATAGGCTTGCGTACGATGTAACTTGCTAAATTTCAATATGAAGAAGGAAATATAAATCAGCATAGGTTTCAGTTATTGAATTTTGCTATGGATGTACTATAGTGATTCGATGTTTTATAATTTCACGGTAAATAATTTTAAAACCATGAGTCCAGATGTATGTAATATTTTATTATTATGAGGGACATCATTACAAAATAGCATATATTTAAATTGATTTCTTTATACATCTTGATTACACAACTTTTAACACTGTATCACTTCGGAATATGTATTATATGACTTTCTTGTGTTAAATTCTATCGTACCTGCTTTATACATATTCCGAAATTATTTATTTACCTATTTATGTATTTTCATTTACTGGTGTAGTCATCATTTATCTATCTATCTATCTATCTATCTATCTATCTATCTATCTATCTATCTATCTATCTATCTATCTATCTATCTATCTATCTATCTATCTATCTATCTATCTATCTATCTGTCTGTCTGTCTGTCTGTCTGTCTGTCTGTCTGTCTGTCTGTCTGTCTGTCTGTCTGTCTGTCTGTCTGTCTGTCTCTCTATCTGTCTATCTATCTGTCTATCTATCTATCTATCTATCTATCTATCTATCTATCTATCTATCTATCTATCTATCTATCTATCTATCTATCTATCTATCTATCTATCTATCTATCTATCTATCTATCTATCTATCTATCTATCTATCTATCTATCTATCTATTTAATTATTTTTTATTTATAAATGTATTATTTCTTTCTATGTTTGTTTCTTTCTTTGTCTCTTTCTCCGTTTCTTTGTTTGTTTCTGTCTTTATTTCTTTCTTTCCTCCTTCTTTTTTTCCTTTATTTCTTTGTTTGTTTTATTCTTTCTTCTTTTCTGTTTTTGTTTCTTTCTGACTTCATTTGTTTCTTTATTTGGTTGTTTGTTTCTTTGTTGTTTTTTTCATCTTGTCTTCGTCTTTTCTTTCTCTGTTTCATTCTTTGTTTGTTTATGTCTGTCTTTCTTTCTTTGGTTCCCTGCTTGTTTGTTTATTTTATTTATTTCTTTTTATTTGTTTCTTTCTTTCTTTGTTTATCTGTTTCTTTGTTTATTTTCTGTTTCTTTCTTTCCTTCCTTGTTTGTGTCTTTCTTTCTTTTATACTTTTCTTTGTTTTTTCTTTGTTTCTCTGCGTCTTTGTTTGTTTCTCCATCTTTGATTGTTTCTCTGTTTCTTTGTTTGTTGCTCTGTTTCTTTGTTTGTTCCTCTGTTACTTTGTTTCTCTGTTCGTTCATTCATTTATTCAGTATTCGGTTCTGATGCGTCCATCCGTCTAATTTTGCTTTCATTGTTCTTTGAATTTTGCTACTTCCAATGTTACTGGTTAGCTGATTTCAAAATAGTCGGAGGATGTCAATAAAGAAAAGATCAACACTTATCTGCCAACATTTGATTACTTCAAAGCAAAATACCAGCTTGATGACATTGAGGTGACTGGTCTTCTTATTGGAGCTCGTGGTGTGATTCCCAAGTTCTTTGAAAGCTTCAGGAAGACTTTTGAACTACCACTGACATCATAACTTCAGTTTTGAAACGCTCTTGCCAAATTCTGAGTCATCATATTCACTCTGTTTAATTTTTTTTCTTCACTTTATAATTCATATATGTTTATTTTAATCTTCTTTCTACAAAATTTATGTAAACATTTAATATTGTAAAATTCATGTAGGAGAGTATACTGAGTCCTTCTGGGCTACCTCCAATGGGAGGCAGTTATTATTATTATTATTATTATTATTATTATTATTATTATTATTATTATTATATTTCTTTTTTCAAGCTCAGCATGCTCGTTGCCAGTTATTTCACAATATCATGTAATCCATTGGAAAAGAATAACTGCTCCTAGTTTTTGTAGCTGCTTTACAGATTGAAATTTAAATTTATCCTCCAGTTTCTATGTGAGAGTTTGGGCTACAAAATAGGTCGCCTCCATGTGTTGTATCCTTGGACAACTCTAAATAACCTGTAAACCACTCATAACATGTCCTTAGACAAATTTTACACGAAATAAGCTTATCAATCAGTGAATTATCTCTTAATTTACAGAAATATGATTTTCTTAAAAAAACAAACAATCTTGACGCATTAAAATATTTGCAGAGCTAGTACTTCTTTAACGTTAAAAATTCATTAAACATAGCGTCTGTTGCACTTAGCTTTGAAATTATAAGACTGTAAAATGCTTGGTTTATGGGCGAGTGCCACGTCTGTTGCCTGCAGATTAATATTGCCCTGGTATAGGTTATGT
>JAJSOF020000033.1:32991545-33034045 GCA_025594305.2 Periplaneta americana | reverse complement strand
CTGAATTTTTTTTTTTTTTTTTTTTTTTTTGCTTGGGATGTACAAGACAAAGACTCGTGACCTTCCCTATTTACGGCAACGCATTTTCGAACCAGCAGCAGCTATTACATCACGCAAGCTTCGTAAGGCTTTTAGAGCGATATTGCAACGCTCGGAGCAGTGCTTCGAAATAAAAGGGGGCAGATTGAACTGTACTGAATATTGTACATAGGCTTCTGACAAATAATATGCGTAATCATTAACGTTGGACCATGGTTTCAACAAAATGGATCGAGACATTTCGGCCACTCGGTATATTAAAATGTATATATGTAACACATAGTTTACTATTGTTTATCGGTATGATAAACGAATGTTTTTATTTAAAGAATTTTAAATACTGTTTTTTATACAGGTTAGAGAAAGAGATAAAAGGGATGGCGAGAGAGAAAGAGAGAGATCCATGTCCATCTGTAAAAATGGAAGAGCAACATATCGCACCATTTGCATTTCATTGTATATTCATGATTGCCATACTTTATTTATGTGCAGTAAAAATGGAGAAAATAAATATAATTTACTTTAAATAATTAAACATTTGAAGATTCATTTAACGCTGAAAAGCGTAAATATACAGTTGAAATTTTCCATTTATTTCTGCTATGAATATGAAAAGGAAACAATAAATTACGTCACTGTCGGATAATAAATTATCAGCTGCCTTCTTATTCATTCGCTTTACTTTGATGTCGTTGGTATTGTATATCGGGCCATAACTTACGCCTATTTGACACGTATGCTACATCTATCCCATGTTCGTAAACTGCATTTATCCCTATGTGCTTTGCAGTGGTACGATGTTATCTGTCCACAGACAACCTGATTTACATAAAATGATTCAATTTCAGCAAAAATTTAATACGGTTTCCTGTAAAACACATACACACAGAGATATATGCCATTAAAACTATGGATCGTTTGCGTGAAAGGGATTCAAGCGGGGATCTCTAGCTCATGAAATAGTGAGAATTGTCATGGAAGAACACAACTTACAGATAGCGCTTCATAATCCGTGAAAATGCATACGTTGCTATGCAGATATCTCCAGTGCACTTCATGAATTTTGCGTATACATTGTTTAAAGTTTGTATATATCCATTTGTACATTAGAAAAACTATCGAGAAATTAATAAATATAAGTAGTGTTCCAGTTTCCCGTAAAACACATAAATATAGCCTATATTTATTGAGTATTATTGGGGATCATCAGTGTGGTTTTAGGCGTAATAGATCAACTATTGACTAGATATTTTGTATTCGACATATAATGGAGAAAAAATGGGAGTATAAGGATAGAGTGCATCAGTTATTCATAGATTTCAAAAAGGCATATGACTTGGTTAAGAGAGAAGTCTTATATGATATTCTTATTGAATTTGGTATTTGGTTCGATTAATTAAAATGTGTCTCAGTGAAACGTACAGCAGAGTTCGTATAGGTCAGTTTCTGTCAGATGCATTTCCAATTCACTGTGGGCTAAAGCAAGGAGATGCACGATCACCTTTACTTTTTAACTTTGGTCTAGAGTATGCCATTAGGAAAGTCCAGGATAATAGAGAGGGTTTGGAATTGAACGGGTTACATCGGCTCCTTGTATATGCGGATGACGTGAGTATGTTAGGAGAAAATCCACAAACGGTTAGGGAAACACGGGGATTTTACTGGAAGCAAGTAAAGAGATAGGTTTGGAAGTAAATCCTGAAAAGACAAAGTATGTGATTATGTCTCGTGACCAGAATATTGTACGAAATGGAAAGATAAAAATTGGAAATTTATCTTTCGAAGAGGTGGAGAAGTTCAAATATCTTGGAGCAACAGTAACAAATATAAATGATACTCGGGAGGAAATTAAACACAGAATAAATATGATAAATGCGTGTTATTATTCCGTTGAGAAGCTTTTATCATCCAGTCTCCTGTCAAAAAATCTGAAAGTTAGAATTTATAAAACAGTTATATTACCAGTTGTTCTTTATGGTTGTGAAACTTGGACTCTCACTTTGAGAGAGGAACATAGGTTAAGGGTGTTTGAGAATAAGGTGCTTAGGAAAATATTTGGGGCTAAGAGGGATGAAGTTACAGGAGAATGGAGAAAATTACACAACACAGAACTGCACACATTGTATTCTTCACCTGACATAATTAGGAACATTAAATCCAGACGTTTGAGATGGGCAGGGCATGTAGCACGTATGGGAGAATCCAGAAATGCATATAGTGTGTTAGTTGGGAGGCCGGAAGGAAAAAGACCTTTGGGGAGGTCGAGACGTAGATGGGAAGATAATATTAAAATGGATGTAAGGGAGGTGGGATATGATGATAGAGCATGGATTAATCTTGCTCAGGATAGGGACCGATGGCGGGCTTATGTGAGGGCGGCAATGAACCTTCGGGTTCCTTAAACGCCAGTAAGTAAGTAAGTAAGTACATTTATTGAGTAAAATATTTTGTTTGTATGAAACGTATTCATTTCTTTACATATTTGCAAACGGTCTACAATATTCATACATAAGAGGATGTTTATAACCGGAGACGGCACAATACAAAGAAAATTTTTCCAAAATATGACATTTATTTCGGAAAAAATTACGAAAATATAAAATAAATATTTCATTTCAATTATAAAATATCTTCCTTCTTAACCATTTGGAGGAGGTTTACGACGTTATTTGCAGAATTAGCCTTTAGAGATTAATAGTTTTGCATATACTTGATATGTTACTAAACAAAATACAATAAATCTACATAATTAAACATATTTTCAGCATCATCGAACCCCTACCTGAACGCAAGAACTGTAGCTCTTTACACTAAAGAGATAAAAGAAAATAACTTCTTACATTAGTTGGACTTAACACTGGTTACAGTACAACACAAGTAAATTTTCTATATTATCTAGCAAAAGATTAAACCTTCTGATACTAAAATTGTTTTGTACGATGAAAATAATCGCTCCACGTTACGTGATTCAATGGGAGCATACTTGAATTGTCGTACATTTTGTAGTTTGATATTTGATGGTATTTCACTGTTCTTATTTTCAAGCGATGATTTCAAAGGGGAACTTTAAGACTTCACTTGCCCTTGGGAATCCCGGAATGCTGTTGGACTGAATTGCTTGGGTTTTTCAAGTATTTCCTGGAAAACATCTCCATGGATGAATATAATAGGATGCGAAACTGCGGTCAGCACCATCTTATATTTTACGGACGAAGTAACAAGACCAGCTCCCGATGTTGTAAGTGGTGAACGTTAGAACTGCGTGATGGGTAGGTCCCCCAAAGTTCTCGACTTATCCGTTGGTTGAGAAGACAAGATGGAATCCAGAAACTTGCAAAGAAGTGGATTTAAGTGTTATATGTGTATAAGCAGTATATGTTAACAGTTAAGTTTATGGACCTTGTAAAAATAGTGTTGTATTGTAATGTAGTAGATAGTAATATAATAATTTCAACTATCTAAGTAGTTCTTGCAGAATTTTCCAGTACACTGTACACTAAATACCCAAAGAATACAATTTTAGTCAAATATGTAACCTTTTGTTTTCTCTTTTGTCCCTTTTTGCTTGTATTTCAATTAGTTATATTAGAAGATAGTGTAAAGTAGACCGTCTCTTTCATCTTCCTGTTGACTCCAATACGAATTTCCAGTGGAAGATACTTGAGGAATAAAAATGTAAATGCTTTATGGCTTTATTTTAACTATTTAATTTGTTCGTGTTGCATTTGTTTGTTTTCGTTGTTATATCATAAATTGAACGGGTTACATCAGCTTCTTGTCTATGCGGGTGACGTGAATATGTCAGGAGAAAATCCACAAACGATTAGGGAAAACACAGAAATTTTACTTGAAGCAAATAAAGAGATAGGTTTGGAAGTAAATCCTGAAAAGACAAAGTATATGATTATGTCTCGTGACCAGAATATTGTACGAAATGGAAACATAAAAATTGGAGATTTATCTTTCGAAGAGGTGGAAAAATTCAAATATCTTGGAGCAACAGTAACAGATATAAATGACAATCGGGAGGAAATTAAACGCAAAATAAATATGGGAAATGCGTGTTATTATTCGGTTGAGAAGCTTTTGTCATCTAGTCTGCTGTCAAAAAGTCTGAAAGTTAGAATTTATAAAGCAGTTATATTACCGGTTGTTCTGTATGGTTGTAAAACTTGAACTTTCACTTTGAGAGAGGAACAGAGATTAAGTGTGTTTGAGAATAAGGTTCTTAGGAAAATATTTGGGGCTAAGAGGGATGAAGTTACAGGAGAATGGAGAAGGTTACACAACGTAGGTGCACGCATTGTATTCTTCACCTGACATAATTAGGAACATTAAATTCAGGCGTTTGAGATGGGCAGGGCATGTAGCACGTATCGGGTTCCTTAAAACCACTTGTAAGTAAGTAAGTAACCAAGTATGTTTTTGAGCTGCATTTCTTTGTCTTTCGATGCCTTTTAGGTTAAAATCTTACAAAATTAAAAGTAAAAAGTCGAAAAAGATCATATTTATACCTTTTTCCAGATCGTGTGTGACGTATTGACAAATTTAATTACTGAATATAAACATGTAATACAAAAAAAAAAAGATGAAATATGTATTAAGGAAAAAGATCATCAAAAGACTTAAGGAGAAGTGTGTACAACTTAGAGGACCAATTATAACCAGGAAACTGTGTAAAATTGTAGAATCCATTCACATCCTCTCTTGACTCAGCCTGCTACGAACGAAAAGGGATAAACCTGGGGCTAAACGATGCAGTTAGATTGCTCGCGTCATGAATGATTCGAGCTGCAATTCTGTGCATCTGTGTCGTATCCCCTATTAAAATATTGAAGGCACCAGTTGCATTGAATCGTTGTGTTGTAAGCATTGAAAGAGGATTGTTTCGGTTTGAGGGATATTCCAAGTGATCCCTTACCTATTGCGCGGTTGGTTTCGATAAACGAAATCTCTCCCGAAATATTTTGTCAATTAACTCCCCAAAAGGATTCCTTCTCTCCTCTAACACAACATCCACATCCAATATTAATCTAAATACAATGATACCACAGTCTAATACATACAGTCACGAAGCTCAATACGTAGGGAATATGCATCCAATTACAGTTGAACTTTAGTTGCTAGCCACTAGGATCGCTAATATCGCCTCATCACAGACAATGCGAAATGGTACCGGAACAGTCTATTGTTCTTAGTACCCTCAGTTGCTAATCGCTTGGAGCGCTGTATCGCGAAAAATGCAAAAATCACCTCAAGCTTCGTGACTAGGCCTATTTGATATTAGACTGTGCTAGAATTGACAATTTTTCTACGGAGAATCGCGACAGGATTTTGTTTGTAATGCGATTATTGAAACATTTGAATTTGCGTTAGTTATGGCAACTGAGCCACTATAAATAAATTAGTGGACGCAAATATTTTTCATTATCTGTCATAATTATTGCTTCATTTTAAGAATAGTGATAGGGGAGAGTTGGGTAGTATCGGACATCGGGTAATATCGGACAGTGAGTTTCTTTCATCTACAACCAGATGACAGTACCTGAATGACATGGTTACGTTTCTGTGATGTCGCATGCAGTTACGTAACCACGTTATTCAGGTACTACCGTCTCTGGTAGATGAAAGAAACGCACTGTCCGATATTACCCGATGTCCGATACTACCCAACTGTGCCCTACAGATGAAGAAAGTGGTTTCTCTCATATCGATATTGCAGCACATTAAAAAAAAAAGATTTGCAGTTAATGTGTATAATAAAAATAAATTACTTTTCATCTATGTATTTTAACGTGTGCTTCGCTTTATCACACTAGTGTAGCAATAGTTATTTATGCAACTGTCATAAATGATAGCTATTGAGACACGAATGCCGGAATCAGTTTGGACGCATGCTCTGCTCGCGTCGAAAACTGCACTAGTGTCATAATAGCCAATATATGAGAGTTACATACGACTGTTTTTCTGCGACGTGTAGTAAGGTTAGACAAAAATTAATTAATTCATTAAAAATTAAAATTAATGTTTAGTTCCCTACTTCTTTATATTGACAGTAGGCCTATAGTCTAGTATATACAGTCACGAAGCTCAATACGTAGTAAATATGCATCCATAGATAGTTACTAACCACTAGGATCGCTAATATCGCCTCATTACAGACAATGCAAAATAGTACCGGCACAGTCTATTGTTCCTAGCAACTTCACAACTGAAGCTTCGTGACTGTATATACTAGACTGTGATGGAAGTATGAATATGGTTTTAGGTAGTGGGAAACAAAACAGTGATGTTTGAGACAGTGGGAAACAAAAGAATTCAAATGATTCTTATTTGCAGTTCCTGTAGGTATGAAAATAAAAAAATGAAATCACAGTTCCTTTTCGTAAGTTTTAACGTGTATGAGAAATTGTGTTCCAAAATTGTACTGTTCATAACATTATGTATATCAATAAAACAGAAAATGTGTAGTTTCGTAGTTGTTTCTATTTAATTGAGTTTACATACACTTTTGCAGTTTGATTAAAGCATTTAACATATCGAAATCAATAGTATTTATTGAAATTAGGAATGTGTATCGAAATGATAACCTGTATCGAAATGAATGTCATTTGAATGTGATAAAATCTTTAGCATGGCTTCTTCGGATCCCGTGTCATAGATTTTCTTAAGCTTTCTCATTGTATTATTGAAATCGTAGACGTTAACGGTCCTACGACTTGTCTTCGACTTACCACTGCATAGCTATATCTATGGCTGACACATCGCTGAATTCAGAGATTATTTTCTCCCTTCCAATTTAAAATTCCTCACGGATATTTCACGTAAATTTAAAATATATTTTTATTTGTAATTATTTATTAATGATAATTTAAAAGGATAATCCTTTTCGTCGGATACTTGATTATTTATCTTTCATTTTTGTCTGTTTAAAATTGTGTTTTATCTATATGTTTTATATTTCACGTTGTCACACACATTTTAATGTAATTACAGTAGACCTACACACGTTAATTATTAAAAAACTTAATTAAATATTAATCCATTGCTTTCAGCCATGTATAGGACAGTCCTATATATTAATGGCTCTCTTTTATAGATAAACCACTGTGTCTGTACAAACTATGTGTTGACATAAATTACAAACGTATTACTTTAATTGGTTTTTAACTTCAAAACTAGAAATGAACATGTTTATCCTTAGCAAGACATGAATTATGTATCAGGCACTTATAATTATGATAGGAACACTTTATATTATACAGGGTGTTCCAAAAGTCAGTCAACCGTCTGAAGAATCTCACGTAATTGTCTTTTATTTCCTCTTTAATTGAAGGGTTCAGAACCATAGTGGGCCAAGTGCCATTTATTAAAAACGGAGAAAACAAGAGTTAAAATTAAATTATTACCATAATTAAACGAAACGTGTAACAAGTAAGATAGAGTATGCACGTTGAAATTAAATGATATGTCAATCTTCATTAAATTATGGTATTTACTTAACTTTAACCCTTACTTTCTCCGTTTGTAATAAATGGCGCTTGGCCCGCTATGGCTCTGAACCCTTCAATGTTTTATTTTATTTCCCAGGTGCTAAAGAGAACTGAATTAAGCAGAACTTTTCTTGTGGGACTCCTCAAGGATGCCGCCCATGTTACTTATTTACACAGTATTCCGGAATTTCAAGCGAATATTCAGAACTTTATTCATGAAATCTTACACCAAACATTGCAGAACATGATTAAACAATTCCACTTGTGTGAGGTGCAGAACGGTGGTCACGTCCAGCACTTACTCTAAAAAATCTTTCCCCTTAAGGTTGCGTGACTTTCTGAATATCCTGTAATTTCTATAAATAGGTTTGCTATAATTCTGAATACAAAAGTACGGACATTTTTATTTTCCCAAAAATTGGATATGTTATTTGCATTAAAGAAGACTATCTACTACATTGTACCAAGAGGGTAATTGTTACAAATATGGAATACCATTTTGTTTTTTTTCGTTTTGGATCTGTACCCGACATAACTACTCGTGAGGCAAACTACTCCACACCCCTTGACTTTAAAAAGAACTGAGCATTAACCTGATGCTTCTCATTTAAAACACCTGCTCACGTAACGCATGCAACAATTAGAGAAGTTGGAAACAGTTGGGAATTGAGTTACTATACTATTCATACGGTAGTTCGTTTGTTGCGCAGAGACCTCTCAAAGGAGCGGGGCTTATTATTTGAAACACTCCACGTTCCACATATTCCTTCATCATTCAAGTTGTAAGAGCTAACTCTAAATTTAAAATGAAGGAAAAGTCAAATGATTTGATCATACTGTAGTGTCTGTCATTATAATGTAATGGTTCTTTAGTTTACAGTATCAGGCAGAGAATTTTTCTAGTGGAAAACTTTTTCAAAATAGTAAAACTGTAAAATGTTTTGGCCACCTGCCTAACTCGGGCATAGACTCGATTCCCTCCTAGGCTGCATGCATTTTGTCAAGACACCCTGCGATGTGCAATACGGGAACGAAGTTTTGTGTAGGGGGTAGGAGTAGAAGGGAAGGTCGGGCGTATGTCTACCAAGTCCAAGGCAAAGATTAACCAATTCCCCTATAATTCGTAAGTAGACTCATCCGACCTCCTGCGCTGCTCTGTAGGAAGAGGGGGGGGGGAGTGTCTGGACATAATGTATGCGCTACCAAGTTGAGATTTTTTTCCGAGGTTTTTCCCAACTGTGACTCGAATCCTATGGAGAATCCTCGGCCTCATCTTCCCATGTATCATCTCGCTATCGCTAATTCCATCGACGCTAAATAACCTAGTAGTTGACACAGCGTCGTTAAATAATACTTAAAGAAAAAAAATAATTATCTCACCCTCAAAATAGACATGCATGCATACGCACACACAAATTACCAACACATAAGATATTATATATATTAATCATCATACACAATCTCGCTATCGCGTTTGTGGATTATCCAACCCAGTGACATCAGAGACTGTCGGAATTTAACTGTATTCAAAAACAAACGTATTAAGCGTCTTCTTACTGCGAGTACAGTAAACTGAGTATACTAAAGTATTGCAAATATTTCGAAATTGTTACTGTTTTGTTTCTCTTGATATCTGTACAATCAGTTACTTAATGGTAGTTACTTACTTATTTAGTCATTTTCTTTAATCAGTAATATGTTAGTCAGTCAATATATTGCATTAGTACTTTTTGTGCCCGTTGTGGTCTTGTCTTTCTACTTGTATATTTTTTCCCCTCCTCTTTTTTCATTTGTGCTTTTTTTAAATTTTATTTCTATTTCATATTTAGTTCTCTCGCCATTGGTTTTTTTGTATATGCCTATTTGTATTCTAAGGTGTGGTAGAGAAGGCCTGATGGTCTTAACTTTGCGAGATTAAATAAATGATAATAAATACATGCACACATACACACGCACGCACGCACACACACGCACACACACATACTGTAGAAATACCTCACCTCTGGAATTCGTTACCTAATGACGTCAGGGACTGCCGGACTTTATCACAATTCAAAATTAAATTGGAAAATTTTGTCTTATTTAATGCTTTTTAGGTATTGCTCGAAGTCTTTATTTGTGTGTTTTTTTTTTACTCTAGAATAAAATTGCAAGTTTCTTGTTTATGTTAGTTAATTAGTTAGGATACTATTAATTATGATACTTAATCACTCATTTAAAGTTTGTGAGACTGCAACCTGTGTATATTTTTGTGTGGCTTTACTTTGTTCATAGTGTTTTTTTTTCCTTTTTATTTCTATTATTGTATTTGTATTTCTGGTGGTGTGGAAGAGAAGGCCTGATGGCCTTAACTACACCAGAATGAATACATACATACATACATACACACACATACATACATACACACATACATACATACATACATACATACATACATACATACATACATACATACATACATACATACATACATACATACATACATACATACATACATACATACATACATACATACTCAGTAGTTAATTACATATTTACAATCAGCTATATGTTATGAACTTAACTCAAAGCACGAGTTGCAGAAATCAATGGTTTCTTCACGGTGTATAGAACGCCTCGCGGGAGGAATAAAGATATAGCTGGGCAGATTTATTGGGTATATGCCTCACGTACAAAGAAGCTACATCTCTGTCGATGAAATATATCTTTCTGTGTCACCCCAGAAGGGAATATTTATGCCATCACTGTTCGGCCTCCGGGAGCTGTGGCTTTCCATGAATATGTGATAATTGAAATGTCATACCGCCAGCCAGCCTCTGGTACGTAACCTGCCAGCGTTGTCGCCTTCTTCCAGACTCTCTTTTCTCCAATATTTTCCATGCTAAAATTCACTACTACGAAAGTTTTTTTACTCTATCATAACTTGTAGAGATTTGAATTTTCTGTTTCACTTATCGGTATTTTTTGTTGCGTGTTATTCTGTGTGGTGTTTTCCCTTGCCAGACCTTTTTACCATTACCATCATCAATCAATCACGATTTACAATGCAGTAAATAACAAACATTCTAGGTTAACTCAATATCCAAAAGCTCCCTTATTCAGCATAAAAAATTTGAAAAATCTACAACCATTACAACCAAATCTATGGCAGTGTGATTTGAGGCGATTTTTTTTTATTTCTTATACACTATATTCATCTGTTGTAAAAAAATCTTGGCTTCTTTTTTTATAATAATCTAAGTTGGAATTTTCAAGTTAAAGAAACGATAAAAAAAAGTCTGTTCCTCCATTCACTGTTTGAGACGCTTGAGAAACTTCTTGCCCCAGCAACTAAAACTTACCCTAGTACAAACCCTAGTAATGCCGCACTTCGATTATTGTGACGTTTTGTTAAGTGACCTAATTTCTGAACTGTCAGTCAAGTTACAGCGAGCTCAGAATATGTACGTCAGATACGTGTGTAACATCCGACGATATGATCACATATCACCGTTCTTCGCAAGTCTTTCGTGGCTCCGACTTAAAGAACGCAGAACTTTACACTCTTTGTCTTTACTCTTTCGAATTCTGTACACCTTAACACCAAATTACCTTTCGTCTCGTTTCTCCTATCTATACTCTAACCACGACGTAAATACGAGATCACTTATCTGTGGCACGCTAAGTATACCTCTTCATAGAACATCTTGCTATTCATCATCTTTTACAGTATCCACCTCGCGTCAATGGAATTCCTTGTCACAAAGTATTAGGGGCTGCAAGACAATAAACACCTTTAAGAACAGCTTAAAAGATAACCTTCTTAGCATTTCACTCCAATCATACTGATTTAAATTATCACTGACTACATTGTTACTTCTCTCTTTAGACATCATCCTGATAGTGCTGTATTTTCAAAATTGTCTCATAATAATCTCTTTCTATTATCTAATATTATATGAAATATATTAACATTCTATGTATTTTAGCATAATTCTGCTACACAGTTTATTTCAGTGTTTAATTAATAGTTCATAATATTTTGTTGTTTAATTCGTAAATAACTCTTGTATACATGTAACTCTCATCTAAATCAAATTGTTGAATTCTTTGTAAGTTCATGCATATGTATATACACTTTTTGCTGGTTGAGTGGAAGAGAAGGCCTTACGGCCTTAACTCTGACAGCTAAAATAAATCATTATTATTATTATTATTATTATTATTATTATTATTATTATTATTATTATTATTATTATTATTATTATTACTATTATTATAAGAACCATCTTCCCTGACATTAAACGAGCTGTAAATGAACGAAATTTTGGGAAACTTTCGTGTGTAAATTTTTCGAAAATTTCCCATGCTACTTTCGTGGAATATTGTTTTCCAACACTTTGAGTTTTAGCCCGCACCACTCCTATTACAAACAGAAAAACATCTTATGATTTCATATTATTGATCATTATCAAACATATCAACCGGACTTATAGTAATATAATACACATTTAAGAACAAAATCCGTAATACCTTTTAGGAAACACTTTAAGTCCGTATTCATTTTTACTCACATTTTTCTTTATATAATAATAATAATAATAATAATAATAATAATAATAATAATAATAATAATAATAATAATAATAATATAATGTGCCTCTTAATAATATAATGTGGTCAATATAACTGGTTCTCATAAATAAGTTATGTTGCTTTGTGGTTGTACTTCGTACAAATATACGTTTCTCCTCACTCTTCATAGAAAAAACGCACAGATGGTGTATTGTGTATAATAATGTTTATCTCCTACAATACAACACATTGTGCCCGCTGTTGGTTTGTAGTAGCCATTTTAATCATCTACGATTTTCATTTATCCTTTCAGATTATGCATAGTTAATTGTCATATATATGGAAGCTCCCATCTTTTAATCATAATATAACCAGCAAGAAATTTTTCCTACTATCATAATAGCTTTATAATAATAAATTAATATTATCCATGCCCAAACGGATCAGACTGTATATCAAATTAGTCCGACTTTCTTTACTGTATCATATTAGCCCTACTTGACCCTACATGAAATCCATTAAAATTCGAACCTAAAACCAGACTTTGTTGGGACGGAAAGTGCGATAAAGTGAATTTATTGATGTATTTTCCATATCGAAAATCTGAACGAACGCTGCCGACTAATGATTCATGGCCGAATGGATGTCGCTGAGATGGAATTACGTACGTGATGTCAGATTACAAAAGAATAAATAATGTTATTGGCAGATGGAAGCAGGATCCTATAATGATCCAGGTTTTAAACGGAAAGGTTACTCTCTCTGCATAAAGTTGTGTAATAGTGGCACATTGCCATATATCGTACCACTTTCAATTGGCGAGTATCGCCTTTCTTCCATCCAAATATGATGACGTGTGTACCTCGCTGCTCAGGTTTTAATTACGGCTGAAGAGAGATAAATTTAGGGACTCTACATAGTTGCTCTTTCCGCCGGTACGAACGCTTTTTTAGACACGAAAGTACACTAATCTATCAGTGATTCAAATCTGTTATCCTTTCAGTTCTCATCATATACATTGTTATTAGTTACAGGGGTGTGAAAATTATTAGAATAATCTTAATTTTAAAGGTTTTTAATAATTCCTTCACAAATATTCATTGAATTGATGAGTATTGGTATATAATATTACTATACTAATGTAGGATATATTTACTACTAACAATGCCGGAAAGCATTGTTGTACATTGGTATTTTTCTTATTTTACAATTGTTATGGGAATTCAGAAATTATTATATTATGTTGGCGGAATTGGAAACATAAAAATTAATTAAGAGATGCTTTAATTCTTTGCGTTTACATCTGTTTTGTGCATATAATTTTTTATGTTTCCAATTCCGCCAACATAATAAAATAATTTCTGAATTCCCATAACAATTGTAAAATAAGAAAAATACCAATGTACAACAATGCTTTCTGGCATTGTTAGTAGTAAATATATCCTACATCAGTATAGTAATATATACCAATATTCATCAATTCAATTAATATTTGTGAAGGAACTATTAAAAAACCTTTAAAATTAAGATTATTCTAATAATTTTCACACCTCTGTACATATCTGGAGAAATCGTAATCGTAATCATCATCGTCATCATCATCATCATCATCATCATCATCAACAACAACAACCCGGGAAAGCCTCAAGTCATACAACATCAAATTAATTTGTATATTCAAGACTTTAAATTTCAATAAGATTACACATAAAATAAATTTAATAAAAAGTAGAATAGAATTAAACGAAAATGTGAGCATGGAAAAGAATGTTGTAACTGTAATTGATATTGATTTACGTAACTTAATTAATATGTCAAGTGTGTTTACATGTATACTGCAAGATGTATAAATAAGCAAATAACTTGCTGGCAAGCATGTAGCAGGAATTTAGACTGATCTATTGTACGCACTGAAAAATAACGATTCAGCTATTGCAGTGTGCTGGCTATATGTCACCAACTGCTAACCTGGATGCAGTGTGATGACATGGAATAATTAGCTAACATACATAAGTGAAGCTATAACTAAACATAAATACGAAAGTTATAGAACAAATTTAGATGTAAAAAAAAAAATTGAAAATGTTTATGGTAGTAAATTGTGAAGAGGAGCAGATAAATAAGTTTTAAAGTTTTAATGGTTATCACGATTGGTTTAAACATGCACTAAAACCAGACGTAAGTGCAAGTTTGAACCAATAAATTATTGAGATTTGCGATAAATTAATTAGTTTAGGAAATTGTATATTTATTATGTATAACTACTTTTGTATATAGATTATTTTTTTTAATTATTAAGTTTGTACTTTTGTGAACTAATATCAATAAATCTATCACTATCACTATCATCATCAGCAACATCGTCTTCTGCTGTTTCAGGAATAAGCTTTCCACCAATCTGTTCCGGTTTCAGAACATCTTTTAATGGACCTTAGAACAATTCTTACAAAATTTCGTAGATAATTTTGTACACTTTCACAACTTTCTGGGTCTCCTTTATGTAACTATGGAGAAAATTTAGCCTACCCAAAATTCATCCAGTCCTAGTGTTTGAAATTCATTCTTAGTTTCTGTGTAGAGCTTCAATTCTGTAACTTTTTAATGGTCACTAGTAGTAAATTAAGGTGAATATTAAAGCGATTTCTCATTTCTTTCCATTGCCAGTTATCCGAAGAGATGTGTAGGAAGTAGGCCTAGTACTTCAATTATTCCCCCAAATGAGGTTAGATGTAATATTGTCTCAGACTTCAAATGTAGTTGGTAATACTTCTTGTCATCCATTCTCTTTTTCGGAGTAGATATTTTCTTCAACACACACTTTATGGGTAATGCACCGAAGGACAGTAGAACCTCGTTAATCCGGACCTCGATAAGCTGAACTTCGCTTAATCTGGACAGGCAAAAAAAAGATGAGTTTCGAAAAATTAAAGAAACTTGTTCCAAGACTTACTTTTATGCATAAGAACTATGGAATTAAAATATTACACCTGTAGTATTAAAATAAAAAAATCATCACATTTGCATTAAAATAATTAAACTGTACAAACAAATATTATTATCGATTACACAAACAAAGGTTTAAAGTATATTTCTTTGCATTTTACTGTACTGTATAGTGTATTTAGCCCTATGTCCTTTAAATACACCATAATAAACGTGTTTTGTTGCCATAAACGGAGTTTCATGCACTTTCTACTGTTATTTTAGGTTATTTCAGTTAATCCGGACTTTTGTTAAACCGGTCAACTTATCCCGCCAATTATTCCGGATTAACAAAGTTTTACTGTACTTTTCGGTATTGCCAACATGGTAAAGTTCACAGTACCGTAACAAAGTATATATATGTACCAATAAATGTTAGTTCCTTATTGTATTTTTAGATGTTCTTAACCATCCTTAACTCATCCAGGTAAAACCCGGAAAATTTTGAAAAAGTTCTACGTTTCACGACATCTTTTCAGGTCTGGACTATATAGACTATATATTTTACTAATACTGTTGCGCTTAAAAAAAATGCAAACACAAAATCAAAGTTGTGATTGTTCAGAGGTAAAATACATGAGGAATCAAAATGTTTTCAACAAAAAAATATCTCTTTCCTGCCTGTGTCCAGATGGAGAGCATAAAGAATCCATACTTAGGATTGACGCCTCAAGGATCTCAAATTCATTACTGCGCTACCAACCTAAAGACAGAAGAGAATTAATACAACAAAAGCAAAGATGGTGACCAGGTCGCAATAGCTCGAAGGGCCTATAACTTAAAATAAACATGGATCACGGCCCACAGGCTGAAAACAACTGTCAGCATGATATTGACAAGCTCTGATCAAATTGACAGAAGTCTTGTCTCTTTTCTCTTAAAACTGGAGATTTATAGAATTGCCTCTTAACTTTCAGTAAGTTTTTGAGTAGCCGACAAATTGGTTATTGAGTGGATTGATTTATTTTCGTAATTTATTTTAAGTAAGTGAACGTGCGGATGGGAGGAATGTTAGTCTATCACGTGTAAAGGGGGTTATTTTAATAAACAAATTCTTGAAATGTAAATTACATAATGGAAGCACAATTTGATTAATGAACCGAAACGTGAGAGTAGCAAAATCAAACAGCAAAAGATGAAAACTTCCAATCGAAATGTAGGATGATTTCTCTTCCTCCAGTACCAGATGTGCAAATGCTGCAGTTGTCTGAAACAGAGTTTCTATTGTCGTAGAAAGAAAAAGAGAGAGTCGTGGACGTCACATATATTTTCTCATTACACGTCTTACACATTCTGCAGCAATAAATCACATCATCACATTACGAATTATATTAACACAGTTTATTTTCTTGAACTGCTATTCAAAAGCTGTACCTAGATGAAATCATTTAATGTAAGTACACTCGAATAAAAAGATGGACTTTCGTAAATGTAGAAACAAAATCTAATTTTTTATGTCATAAGGGATGACGTTTGTGTGTAACACAGAAAACGAAAGTTAATCTTGTTATTTGGTGCATAGTAGGGGAGAGTGGGGTAATTGCACGCACCTAACTTCCTATCGTTATAAATTCCAAAATAATTTAAATGTGACACTGAAAATTTTGAACATAATAAAACAGTTAGTTTCTAATAATATTTACAAGTTACGAAATGTATTTCTAAACAACATTATTTTCTTTTGATGATAGGATAAAGGTTGGTAATATTGTAATACGAGTAACATAGTGCTAGTTCTTTTTGAAAATGTATTACAATTATACTGAGCGAGAGGAAGATCGGTTTTTTGCGTCAACGTATTAAGGGACTGTTCGTGGACAAGTTTCTGCACAAAACCGGTCTTTCTCTCGCTCAGTAAAATTGTAATAAATTCGCAAAAAGAACTATCACAATATTACTCGTATCACAATATTATCAACTTTTACTCTATATGAAAAGTTTTAATGTGTATCATTAACCTACCAAGTAGGAAACGGGTCGCAGGAAGTTGGGATATTAGTATGCAGATACAAATGCAATTGGAATATGTATTAATAGGTATAGAATCAACATCATTTAGCAACAGCACATGTATGCAAAAATTATAGAAAGCTAACGCTAAATTTTCTTTCATGTGGATTGACAATAAATGAAATTTTGAGGAGTTTCAGCAGCATTGCAATCTGAGTGAAACCATCCTGAACACAGAACAACGATACCAGAGTTCATTGTCTTCACCGAATTCCCCACAAAACAGACACTTTCTGTTACAATGATTTTTTCTGATTGAATGTTGGAACGCAGACGGAGTATTATGAAATACAACCGCGTGCGAATCGTTACCGAACAGCTTCCCCAAACCATTTTTCCCAATCTGATAGTTCCAGTTATGCATTATCCCAATGACCATTTCTTCCAAAACATTTGTACCGAGGACAATTTTCCCCATCTCATATTCCCACTGTTAAATTATCCCAATCTGTAATTCCCAATGACAATTTTTCCCTTTGTCTTTTACCCAAAGATATTTTTCCCAAACTGCAATTTCCCAAGGCTAAAGTTCCCAATTTTTAAATTGGCTACATTTCCAGAAAGTAATTTGCATTTGCATTTCCAAAAAAAAAAAAAACGTGTAATTTGTGAAAGAGTATATTTTTCTTCTGGACCTCTCGCACATTATGTTAGTAGTTAGCAGATTAGTGTATGATCTAATATTAAAGTGTATTTTGTCTGATACCATGAAATTCATTGCTTTGATTAAACAGTTTACGAATCACGAGACCTAACCTAAAATGTATTTTGTTTGATCACGCGAAATGATTAATATGAATACCGAAAACGAATGCCACTTTGAAATGTATGTTTTAGATTATTTATTTACTCCATTACTATAATAAAAGTCTAAACACGAAAGAAATTAATTAAAATGTGAAATGGTATTTCTATCGATTACTCAAGGGCCTGTATAACACGAAATATGTTGTATTTATTTACACTTAGTCTACCTGACTCTAATCTTGAAATTGTAACCACAACACAAAGCAACGCATACAATAACTATTATGTATTAATATTAATACTGATATTAATTAATTATTAGTGTGTTCAGATTTCACTAGCTTCCAGTAACGGGCTCAGAAATCTAGAACAATTTGAATTTTCAGAATTAAACTACTGACAACTTGTGTCACTGCTGCCAACATAACAGTTATAAAATCACTACCAGTTGTAGTATTTCTCAGTACCGAAATTCGAAACGAAGTTGGCAAAAACAAAATTCAAACTGCAAACTAGAAAATCACCATAATCCACTAGCTTATGTCGTAATGGGGGAAAATGGTTAGGTTTCACCCTTATGGTATTAAATAAGCTGACTCGGACTACAGATTGACGTTACCGATGTTGTCGCTAGACTAACTCATCGAACACGGCCATAGAGTGCTGCCATATTCTAAAACTTAGTTGCGTATTATTATTAGGGACCGGATTTTTATGTAATATCAAGGTGTGAAATATGTACATATTTATGTAAGAAAAATAAGCTAAATATGTACCAAAATATGTAAAATCATGAAAATATTTAATATCAATATCTGGCAGATATAGGATAGGTAAGACTCTCCAGTTTGATTTCATAGAGCACCCTAATTTTTACCGCACGCTTGACACATTACTATCTTTCCATCTGTAGGGAAAGCTTCGTCCATCGCAATCCATGATTTTATTTTTGTCGTTAGGGTTGAAGATACAGGGGCCAATTTAATTAGTTAAAAGCAGTAGATAAACTCACTTGCACTTTATATTGTAATTACTAAAACTAGAGAATTGAGTGAAATCAATGACACAACAGTACTGCAAGTACTATTTCGCTGTACTGGATTAGGAGAAAATGAGAGAAGATGTGGGACATATGCATTTTAGCTGTTCCCTGTAAGAAATAAAGTACCTACTAAAATCTCAAACTATAGGCATTTACAAACTGTTGTTTGAAAAGTGACATTCCTGTCTCATTCAGAAGGGTAGAATTATTCCAGCCGAGAACCATACTTAATAATTGCTCGGAAAATCCCATTTCCGTATAGGTCTACAAAATTTAAAGTAAAGAGGTCAAGCAATAACCTGAAAAACTATTTATTTTAATCTTTCATCATCTTTCCAGTTTGTTCCTTTACTTCAGCTTCTTTTCAAAAGTCGGCTACTTTATTGCGGCTCATGACAAGGGTTTTCCCTGGAAGGATTAGGAAGAGGGTGGGTAAGGTTGCAAATTGCATGGGAACGCTTGTTAAGACGTGTGCAGAACAATTATAGTTGGAGACAAATCATGTCGTCCTCGTCCCACTTCACCGCATGAAGGCAACGCTACTTTCTGAGTGATTTTTACAATACAAGGTATTGTATGAGAAAGGTTGCCTTTTGTTCACTCATATTTATAGTGGGCGGTATGGGCTGAGTGCCTCTTTTACTTCCTGGAACTAAGAATGTAATGTTTCGTCCCGAAATATGTCCTTTCTTGCGTAGGTGAAAAGGCTTTTTAAATCTGTGTATTTCAAATTGTAAACTTCCCCAGCAATTTTTTTTCTTTTAGAGAAGTAAAAATGAATAAAATCCCTAAATATGTAGATTTATGTAATACCAAGCCGTAATATGTAATGTGGGGCAAATATGTAGAAATATGTAGTATCAAATTTTAATATATTAATGGTAATTACAATATTCGCAAAGATTTGTTATTTATATACGGTTAGGTCGAAAGGAATATAATATGTAATTACATAAAAATCCGGTCCCTAATTATTATCTACTGCGTACGAAAATCCCACTCTCTCCTACTTGATTTCATTTAGGTGTGTCTTCAATAATTCTTCAAGAAATAAACCATAATTACAGTAAGTGGAAATTTCATTCCCACTATGATAAAGAAACTGAACTGTTGGCGAAAATTAAAAAAATGGGAAAGTATGTGACTCTTGTTCTCTTGGCTCTGTACATCCTGACAGCTACTTCTCCCAGCATGCTGCTTCGATTCATCCTTCTGGCATGGCTGCTGAACATTTGAAACCTGTACTCAACAGAAACAAGTATCCCTCTTACCCTTGCTTCAGTTCGAAAGGTCCCTGTTTTGCTCTTCATTAGCAGAGGCTTCTGGGAGGCAAATCGTGTTTTGAGTTAGGCATTCAAAAGTCTTCTCTGAACAGAAATAGCCGGTGCCCAGTCGCTTCTGCAAATCTGCACTTGTGATTTTTTTATTTCTTTTAAAAACTGCAACCAATTTCCTCTCTGCGTGACAATATGCTTTTAACGCTATCAATTACCAACATACTGATGCATTGGACTCATTCCAAATATCACTGGATACCTAGTATTAATAAAGTTTTATTGACTTTCAGATTCTAGAAATCTCTCTTTCGCTCTATTGCAATTCATGTTTACGTATGGCAACTCTCTAAATACAGAGACTAATCCATTATACAATTTGCGCACCACAAGGCATTGAAAGCTGAGTTAAATATTTTGCCATTGCATTTTTAAACTCTAACTTAATGGGTAAAACACTTTATTTACTAACTATTATTTACTATCGCATAATATTTATTTAATCTTTATTTACTTATACAATTATTTGTTTAACCGTTTACTTACACACCGATTTATTTACGAATTTATCCATTCATTTATTTAACCAGTTGCCTGTATTTAGCCACTACAGTAGTAGCTACCCCAGTGAATAAATGCACTTATTACGTTCTTGTTCGACTAAAGACAGAGAGAGAAGTACGAGCTTTGATGGAAAAATTCCGAACTACAATGTTTATATGCTTATTTATTTTATCTATTTATATATTTATTTATTTAGTCATGTATTTACTTATTTAGTCATTTATTTATTATTTATTTATTTATTTATTTATTATTTATTTATTTATTTACTTACTTATTTAGTTAGTTAGTTATTTACTTAGTTATTTAGTCATTTACTTATTTATTTATTTATTTATTTATTTATTTATTTATTTATTTATTTATTTATTTATTTATTTATTTATTTATTTATTTATTTATAATTATGCACTCTTCAATTTATGTACCATTTATGTATGTATTTACTTAATCAGTTACAGGGTTTGTATTGCGACTTATTGCACGAATATTTTAAGGAAATAATTATTTATGCAACAAGTGTCATAATAAAATTATTCACGATTTGGATACAACACTTTATGGCATCTTAGCATTATAAATTGTAGAAAATAAATTCAATTAGGGATCTATAACTGACAAATTATCTTCATATATTCGTATCGATTAGTCGCACCTGCCATTGGCATTGAGTAAAGAGTAATGGATGACCTTGCAGGTTATCTTACAAACGTTCCTTTATTTTTATACCATTAAGTACGAGAAAATTCGTACCGGCACCGGAAATCGAACCCAGGACCTCTCAGCTGTGCGCGCTGAGTGCTCTCTAACCAACTGAGCTATGCCGGGACCCGATTCACGACGCCGGCCGAACTCCTCTCGTAGTATCGTGTTACGGCCTTACTGCCTGCACTTGAGACGATACACGTCATGTATGTACAGGAGCGCATAAAGTCATGTAATATGCGCTCCTGTACATACATGACGTGTATCGTCTCAAGTGCAGGCAGTAAGGCCGTAACACGATACTACGAGAGGAGTTCGGCCGGCGTCGTGAATCGGGTCCCGGCATATCTCAGTTGGTTAGAGAGCACTCAGCGCGCACAGCTGAGAGGTCCTGGGTTCGATTCCCGGTGCCGGTACGAATTTTTCTCGTACTTAATGGTATAAAAACAAACTGACTAGTCATACTAGTCGAGCAAAATATAATAAGGTGGGCGAGACCTCGTTCATATTTGATACATTCCTTTATTTTGTTAATATAGTTTCTCTGAACCACAGAACTGTTTTATATTATGTTACTAAAGTGATACAAAATTGTTAAAGATTGGAAATAAATGATACGTTACGTCATTTTTTGTTACGTCGCGCATAGGAACGATAACCAAGATAGCAAGCGTTCCGGTATTACGTCATAGCAAATACGTTATTGCTTTTATGGCATAAAGCAAAATTATAGCACCATCCAAGCATGTAGGTATGTTATTTTTATATTAGTTTGTTAGTCTGACCCAACATTGTAGGTTTGCCTTGCGACACAGAATAGATCGCAATAAAATTTAAATAAAAATATAAACAGGTTCCAAGCAAAATAAATTAAGACAAATCGAAAAGGAGACCTAGTACAATTTAACTAGAGTGTACACCATAAAGTTGTTGGGGAAATATCGCTATGGAAAATTGTATTATGGTGGTGACGATGAGAACTTGAATTTCTCTCTTCATCTTGTATTTTTCCCTCCACTTTGAAAAGGTTTTTGGAATGGTGCTTCCCACTCCAAAGAAGTGACCTTTAATTTTGATTTTTTTCAATGTTGTACTTGATTGAAAGTAACGGAACGGTGAGCTTGTAAAACATACTGTGTGTTTTTCTGGATACAGGACATAGGAATTTAACATTGTCATAAGAAACATATGTATAAAAATAATGACGAACAAATCACTATATCAGTTGGCCTTTGTTTAGAATCAGCAGGCTTTGACAATTAAGATCTCTCCGAAATAAGGATGTAGCCAACAAAACTGTAATTCATCTTTGATGAGGAAGGAAAATAATTTCAGAGGGATATTTCATTAGGTCTATATTTACTGTCTCACCATTTGACTAAACAAGGATTGAACTCATTCAGCCATAGAATACAATGATTTATTATTCAAATAAATGCTTTATAATTACTTTTTCCACCTACATCTGTATATTTAAAAAATCTGGTTACATCCTTTTTCCGAAGAGGTCTCCATTATTTGTGAAACAAGGGAATATCATTTATGATTACTACCAAATGGAAATATAAAAATTGAAAATTTATCATTTGAAAAGATAGAAAAATTCAAATATCTTGAAACAGCAGTAACAAATATAAATAACACTCGAGAGGAAATTAAACGCAGAATAAATATGGGAAATGCTTGCTATTATTCGGTTGAGAAGCTTCTTTCATAAAAACTGAAAGTTAGAATTTTTAAAACAGTTACAGTACCGGCTGTTCTGTATTGTTGTGAAACATGGGCTCTCACTTTGAGAGAGGAACAGAGACTAAGGATATTTGAGAATAAGGTTCTTAGAAAAATATTTGGGGCTAAGAGGAATGAAGTTACAGGAGAATGGAGAAAGTTACACAACGCAGAAATGCACGCATTGTGTTCTTCACCTGGCATAATTAGGAACATTAAATCCAGACCTTTGGGATGGGCAGGGCATGTAGCGCGTATGGGTGAATCCATAAATGCTTATAGAGTGTTAGATGAGAGACAGGAAGAAAAAATACCTTTGGGGAGGCCGAGATGTATATGGGAGGATAATATTAAAATGGATTTGAAGGAGGTGGGATATGATGGTAGGGACTGGATTAATCTTGCTCAGGATAGGGATCGATGGCGGGCTTATGTGATAGCGGCAATGAACCTCCAGGTTCTCTAAAAGTCATTTGTAAGTAAGGAAATCAAAACCTGATGTTCTCTTGTTTCACAAATTGTTAAAGCCTGCTCATTTCTAACCATAGCCCGCTCATTAAGGTATTTTTCTTTGTTTTTATACCTAGGTTTTTTTATGACAATGTTAAATCCTATGTCCTACACCCAGAAAAACACACGGTGTGAAGATAGATTTCTTCAACCTGTTCAAGTATTATACGTTAAATGTAGAGGGTTTGATATGTTGTCGAAAATTTTCCATAGTCTATTTAAAATGGACATCATTTATCATGGAACGGCAGCGTGACATTATATTCGAAGCTAATTACTCATCTTGGTGTATTTCCAAACAGCACTGAATATTCAGCTCGCTTTTTGAGTTAAAATGTAAATGTATGCAGCGTTGTAGTCCACCAAGCAAGGATTCTTTGCTTCGATGATTACAATAATTAAATTAACATAAAGTCGATAATTGATAAAAACAGTCCAATACTTCATTATCCTCATTCAGAATTACTGAAATTCTGACAGATATTCATAGCGGGCTAATGAATTTCTGCGTGTTAACTCTAGCGGTTACCATTCCATTACAGAGTCCGCGGTAATGAGATTACACACTCTTGCAAAAAGAAAAAAAAAACTTTCCAAATTCTACAGAGATACACCATAAACTACTCTTCCACAGCAGTCAGAGTACAGACTGTATATCTCACAAATCTCTTCAAAAAGGCTCACATGAAAGTGGATTGGCATTTTTAATCAAAACTCAAAAGGCTGGTTCACAATAAACCGGAAATGAGAATCGAAACGAAAACGAAAACGGTAAAATTGTTAAAATGTGTACATTTAAACGTGAGCATTCACAATTAACGAAAAGCTTGCCGGAGCCCAGAATCGGGAACGGAGAGTTGGCCAAGTTTCAACTTTGGCGTTCACGTTTCCGATCACAGCCCACTAGATTCATTCTGTTGCCATCTAAAAGGTATTTTGTCGTCGTATATTTTGTAGAAAGAAGACCGTGACATAACCTATGCATTATTTTGTTCTGTGCTGTGCATCATGGAGCAAGTTTTATTTGATGAGATTCTAATATTGAGTGTTGAGGAAAATCCTTACCTTTTACGATAAGCGGCGCGCCTCGTATAAAAATGAGAAAATGAAGGAGAATACGTGGCTTTCAATAGCTGCATCTTTGAACACCGATCTTAAGTGAATCAGATTTTATTACTGTATTGGTTGTTTTACACACTACATATTCATTCTTCAATTCAATAACTACTGTTGTGTTCATTTTTGTTCTATTACGAATGTTTATTCTCTAATTATTTTACGTTTTGGTAGACGTAAAATAGGTTGTGATAATAAAGATGCATGGGCATATGTATAGTACCGTACCTAATGAAATGTTTCAGTTGAAATTTCGAAGTTGGTTAACCTGTGTTTATGTTGACTGCCTTGTACTCATGAGAGAATGCCATTGGTCAATTATACACAAATAACATCAGAATGCGTAATATCGACTTTACATATCATTATTGACATGCATATCGATATGCATAGTCGTCTACGTTCTCGGTTTATTGTGAATAAAAAATTTTCATATTCACGTCCTCTGCTTCTCGTTTTCATTCTGGTTCTCGTTCCCGGTTTATTGTGAACCAGCCTTAAGTTCTGCAGAACTGATGTATGTCCATAAAGTTTTCATATATTTATTGCTTACCGCCAGAAAATTCGATACAATAGGAAATATCAATGCTGTATTAACACTATGAACAGATTGTTTCATAATATTCATAATTCACTTGAGGGGTCGTTTCAGACCCTGAAAATTAGTTTTAAATCGTTAATATAGTCTTATTTCCAAATTACCTTTCGTCTCGTTTCTCTTATCTATACTCTAACCACGACGTAAATACCAGATCACTTATCTGTGGCGTTTTAAGTATACCTCTTCATAGAACACCTCGTTTATTCATCATCTTTTACAGTATCCACTTCGCGACAATGGAATTCCCTGTCACAAAGTATCAGGGGATGCAAGACAATAAACACTTTTAAAAACAGCTTAAAAGATAATATTCTTAGCATTTCACTTCAATCATACTGACTTAAACTATCACTGACTACATTGTTACTCCTTGCTTCAGACATGCAGCCTGATAGCGCTCTACTTTCAAAATTGTCTCATAGTAATCTCTTTCTATTATCTAATATTATTTGAAACTAGCCGTACCCGTGCGCTCCGCTGCACCTGTTAGAAATAAATATATATAATTACATAATTAAAATAGGACGTTTGCTCCAGGGAACATTCGTGTTTGATAGAAGGATAAATCGTTTAATATGTTACTTAATTTAAATTGTATTTAAATAATTAAAATGCGGTCATTCTGGTCCAGAGAGCACTCAGAAGTTACTGTAATAACATTATAGCATTACGTCCATCTAGAGAAACTACACTTTCCAACGGTGAAATAATAATTAATTATACAAATCGGTTAATTTAGCTTTCGATATTACTTCATACAAACACAGAAACATTCTCTGTAGGCTATGTTTCATAGCTTTCGATTGTTGTTGTCGAAGGCCCCTTAGAGACGTAGTCATTTGTTTTCATTTCATTACACCGCCTTAGATGGCAATATATTTTAATTTTAAAACTCATTTATCAGTCCTATCAAAATTTTGCGAGAAATAAAACTTATCGGAAATCATTTTTAAAGAAACTTTTGTTATGTAACATATTTCACAAAAATCAATAATAAGCGAGATATTTCGATTTATTTAATTCAGACTCCCTTATAACCCCCCTTTTAAATAACGTATTTTGAATGTCATATAGCCTAAAATCTAAGTTACAGCGAACTTAATTTATATTCCAATTTTCATATAAATCGGTTCAGCCATTATCGCGTGAAAAGGTAACAAACATCCAGACAGACAGACATACTATAAACAAAAATTTCAAAAAAGCTATTTTCGATTTCAGGGTGGTTAATTATATATGTTAGGACCAATTATTTTTGAAAAATCGAAAATTACCAGAAAACTTTCGGCTACAGATTTATTATTAGTATAGATATTATATTAACATTCTATGTATTTTAGCTTAATTCTGCTACATAGTTTGTATTTCAGTGTTTAATTAATAGTTCATAGTATTTTGTTGTTTAATTCGTAAATAACTCTTATATACATGTAACTCTTATCTAAATCAAATTGTTGAATTCGTTGTAATTTCATGCATATATATCTATACTTATTGCTGGTTGAGTGAAAGAGAAGGCCTTACGGCCTTAACTCTGCAAGCTAAAATAAATCATTATTATTGTCGTTGTTATTATTAGTATTATTATTATTATTATTATTATTATTATTATTATTATTATTATTTCCGAATTGCTTTGATTCTAAGTTACTCCTTTTTTGTATTCCAGCAAAGATATACTTATGTTAGAGGAACTATCCCAAATCAGCTACTTGCTTCTCGAGCCGAGCTCTGCAACACCTCATTTTCTTCGTGGGAAGATTTCTCAGTCAGATTTCTGCACAAGTGTTCTAGTGAGCAGCATCTCCTCTTTCCAGTATAGTACATTACTGCTGTGAAGACCAATTCAGTGTAAGTACACACGCATTATGAAAGAAATGTGGAATTATATTTATCTCCACTTTAGTAGTATTTTTCCTAAACCCTTCGCCATCCATACCTTTCGGATTATAAAAAAAAAGGACAATCCGATATAATAATTATAATACTAATAATAATAATAATAATAATAACAATAATGGTTTATTTTAACTGGCAGAGTTAAGGCCATTCGGCCTTCTCTTCTACTCAACCAGTATGATAGAAAATTACTGCATTGCTATGAATATAACATAATTAATACAATACAATACAATTCAAAGCAATACAATACTACAATACAAGACAATATAATACATAATTAATATAATACAAGGACAATTCTTTTTATCTTCACAACACCAATAAAATAAGTATGCAATAATAATAATAATAATAATAATAATCATACCTAAATTAAATTAAATTATTAAACTCGATCACAATTATAACTTCAATTTGACTGCGCCCGTAAGAAATCGTTTAGCCTTTTCTTGAAAGTGGTTATTGTCTGGCAGCCCCTTATCTTCTGAGGTAGAGAATTCCATTCACGGGGGACTGAGACTGTAAAAGAGGATGAATAGTGGGATGTTCTGTGGGGAGGAATTGCTAGGATTTGGCTCTCCTGTGACCTGCTGTTTAGATTGTGATTGGAGGATAAGTAGTTAAACCGGGAACGAAGATAATTTGGAGTAGAAGTGTGGAGAACTCGAAACAGAAGAGACAGCGAATGAAGTGTTCTACGGTTATTAAGTTGCAGCCAGGATAAAGATTTGAACGAGGGTGTAATGTGGTCAAATTTGTGAGCATTGCTGATGAATCGACACTCATATTGTGTACACGCTGCAGCTTGTTCGAAAGGTCAGTTGTCAAGTCTGTAAGTATTACGTCGCAATAGTCAAACAGTGGTAGTACGAGGGTTTGCACTAAAGTTTGTTTTAATTCTGTCCGGAGGAAGTTTCTGAATGGGTTAAGAGAATAGTCTTTTGTTTGAGTTTAATAGAGGAGCAAAGTCAGCGGAGACGGCTCGAAACATTTGTGCCTTGTACGGGGAGAATGCCATCAGAGAAATAACTGCAAGAAAATGGCGCTGTCGTTTCAACATACAATACCCCGTATAAAAGTTAGTGTCCATCCATAGAAGATGATGATTTTATGCGTCTGGTCGGATGAAGAAGTCATCATGTACTACAGCGGTCATCAGCACAGATCACCCTGGGACTAGCGTCTCTTACCCGCAGAAAACACACTGCACTATGGTGCATTCGTAGCTGTTAGCGGTATGCTCTCTATCTCTTCCTGCTGCACGACGGGACACATGGGACGGCTCCGCTTACCCTTTACCCATTTCAGCGAGTGCTGACGACCACTGATGTACTACGAATTATTTCCCTCGAATGTAACCGAAAGTGCTGACATTTATTGACAATAACTAAGACTCCTTGCAACCACAATTGAAGAAAAACGACAGGAAATAAAATTTCGTTATAACACGACAATGCACGCCCGCTAACGTGTCGAAAGCAGCTAACTTGGTTCCCAATATTCTCACTATCTTGCGCCCTCTATTTCCACCTTTTCCGTTCTCTATCCAACAATAATTTTCAAGGGAACTCCTCTAATAACGAAGATGCTTTACAATCTTGGGTTCACGACTTCTTTTACTCCAAACCGACAGAGTTCTTCAGACACGGAAACAAACAACTACCCTAGAGAGTCGTAGATGATGTAAGAGAATATATTACCAATTAATTTCTGTCTTCTAGTCATCTCAAAAGCTTTTGTCACAGCGAAAAAAATGCCACGAACTTTTACAGCAACACAATAAAGAACATTGGAAGGTCATAGCATGAGCGAAATGTGTTTTATTATGAATACTATTATTTATTTTCTGTAATAAGCAGTGGCGTAGCGTCAATGTAAGCTAAAAAGCTTAGCTTCCCCAGTTAATAATAATTCCATAATAAACCTGCAGTTTATGGAGAAAATTATTTATTAAATTTAATAGAATTTATATTTACGCGTTAAATATTGTGATGCGGCAGCTCAGGATTATTTGTGATGCAGCAGCAAACAAGAAGCCTGCACACACCAGCTTCCAAGCAGACCGGTTTCTTCTGTGTAATCCACCCCGCAGATTTTCCATCCCTTTTAAACTACCCTAGTCGCAAGGCTCGAAAAGAAGCTAGCTTTAACATTTAAAATAAGTAGTTTCCGCGTTATCCCTATTCGTCAGTTGTGTTCAGTTGAAGTGTTAGTGTGCACTGTGGCTGATATAATAAATAATGAGCGAAATAACAGTTCCTGACAATAATTTACTTGAATTTTTTTAGGACAATTGTATTATCAAGACTGACTTACGAACAAAAGTGTGATTTAAAAAACAAATGACCGACTCCCTTGCTGTCAATGAAGGACACAACCAAAAGACAGACGCATACTTACGTAATGATACTAATATTGTGATTTCTCTAACTATGACAGGGAGTGAGCTAATGTTATGCGTATACGTGTCTATTTGTTAAGAGATATGTGTAAACCGTGAAATCATATTTTATTACGTCTCATTTGAGGTCATGCCTTGTTGGTGTTACTTACGATGTTCCAACCAATCTTCGACTGCTGACTTGAAATTGACTACTATTTATTTTAAGACTGTATTTTTGTAATACATTTTCTCATATTGCATGAAAGACAACTTGAGTTAGCTTCCCCTGCTCAAAATTTCATGCTACGCCACTGGTAATAAGTAGTCACAATTTGAAATACCTGTACGTATGCCAGTTATGCATAGAAGCTAAATTATTTCCTGTACTTAGTACGAGGAAGCGGCGAGAGAGAGCGTCTTGATGTTTATGTTGCATTATCTTTCTTCTCTTTTATACATCTGTTACAAAAGGCACTCGTGATACATTTCAAAAAGCAATATTAGTTTCTGATATACCGGGGAAAAGGAAGAATGAACTGCGCACAAAGGAGAGAACATTCTATGGCCAGTGTCTTTGACTGAATATGCCCTTTCATGTACTCATCATTTGGAAAAGAATATACTAACAAAACAAACACAAAACTAGTGTAAAAAATAAGAATTTGTAAAAATGGAGAAATGTTGATGAATCTGTAAAATGGAGGAAATAAAATGGCAAAGGAAAGGAAATAAAAACAAGAGAATATATGCCCCAGTTTGAAGAGGGGCAACCAAACACGGCGGTTGGAATTGCTACTCCCTGCCTGCGGCCCGTTTCACAATCCTTACAAATTACAAATTAACAGTTTACAAATACAGTAGAACCCGATTATCCGTCACCCTATTAACCGATTGTTGGATTATCCGCCTTTTTTTTCTAGCTTTTTTTCTTATTCTCCTGCAGAAAAAATTATGAAGTAGGCTTACTGTAGTTTATGTTTCTACGTAGTTTTTCTACAGAGGGTTATTACAAGCTTTTACCCTTACAAGTACCACAGTATGTAGACTTAGTAGGAATGCTTTACTGTCGGCAACAGAAATAGTTATGGCGAAGTGCATCAACATCGGTTAAAAACACAGTAATCATAGATTACGAAACGACGGTTAAACAGTAACGGTGATTAAAATGTAATTTCTGTGCACCATTCATAATCACCGATTATTTAAACATGGTTAAATGACACCTCATTTAACCAGAGTAAAGTCTATGATGGTACACTGTTTCTACAAAAAATGACAAAAGGAAAGCATCCATACCGCTGCAAAGATAATAGTCAACGTCTAAAAACGACTGTGCTCACTCCGTTCTACATCGAAATGAACTTAGCCTACATTTTCGCGTTGCATTTGTTTGCCTTTGGGCGCTGTTATATTTGCGAGTTGCATTTCTTTGTTTTTCAGTGCTGTTAGGTTAAAATCGTACAAAATAGAAAATTGAATGCAAAAATGATTATATTCCAATATGAGGTTAAAGTATCATAGACTTACTTACTATATTTACATGTATTATATAAAAAAGAAGGAATATCCAATAAATGAAAAGGATGGAGAAGATTAGTAGGAATATGTGTACGATCCAGGACCTCATTTACACCAGGTTACTGTTCATTATCCTAAGATCCATCCATAACCTCTCTTTGTTCAGCCAGTGACATAGAGAAAGAGATATTCAAGTATTCCCTCTTAAAATATAGAAAATAAGTTATATAGAACCGTAATATAAGCAGCCGATCAATAGAAGAAATATGACTGTTTTTTTTTTTTTTTATTTCAAGTGAGCCATTTGTAGATTTTGATAAACGACATCCCTCCTGAAATTTTCTGTCACCTAATTCCTCGTAAGAATTCTCTCTTTCCACTAAAGAAACTTCACACTCACGCTCTATCCAAGTAATTCAAGTACTGTACAATAATAATCGTCTTCGAAATAAACATCTGTGGATCTGGCCGCCATTTTGCTTTACTTGCTCTACTAATCACTGGTTATCTCCTTTAACCGCTCGAATATGGCCGGTTAGAGATTACTGTGGTTAACCTTCTATTTAAGTCGTAACCGAGGTCGATCCACCGTAAAAATGCTTAACCAGGGGTTAGGTGACAATTTTAACTAGTGGTTACACTAACCGACGTTGATGCACGTGGGCATTAGTCTACTTATAAATAGTCACTACCTCTTTCAAAGATATTACCCCAAGAACTTCCACAAACCCGTATATCATTCTTTCCTTATCATTACAATTCGATTAGTCTCATTGTATAACTTTTATGCAAAATGTCTCCCACAGTTGCCAAAAAAAAAAATGTTGTGTTAATTAGCGTAACAAATTACAAATAATCGAGAGGTTTGGGAGAGGAGAAACTGTACGCGATTTAATAAAAAAAGACGAGGATAAAATGCATAAAGTATGTAAATCTGCAACATGAGACTTCAAGTATTCCTATCTTTCCGCAGACAATCATCAACTATCAACCCTTGGCCCTTAAAAACTCATAGTTAACAACCGAACTTTCAGTGAACCCCTGATTCACTACATAACATGTCAAACACAAGACCACGAAGGAAATTATGAAACTATAGGTCAAAGTACTATTAATGCACTTAATTTATCTAAATCTTTTATGATACGGATTATCCGATTTTTTCGATTAACCGTTCAGTCCACCCCCTTCATTACCACGGATAATAGAGGTTATACTGTAATAAGTAAAAGATTACAAATTCTTGTAAATTATGTTTCACAATGCTATTTTATTAGTTTGTAAAGTCTGACGAACTTTACAAAATCAGCTAAAGAAATTTACAAATACGCATTATTGGTTACACAACATCGCCAACGACAGTTTACAAAATTCGCTAAGGAGAAGAGCTAAAGTCGCTGTATTTTTACTACTATCGATACATATGTTTATATTTTGTACTAAAATAGATTATTCTAAGCTTGCTGATTCATATTTCACCAACAGAAAATATAAAGTAGGCCTATTGTTAAAAAAAAATTAGAAGTATTTAGATTTTTATATATTGGCGACAATGGAATTTCATGTGATGTGATTGGTCGAGTATACCAATACGTCTATTACTTAAATGACCAAAGTTAGCACAAAATTCAGTCAAATAAATAAATAACAGATTTGGTCCACGTACAAATATGCAATTGATAAAATAATTACGATGTCTAAACACAAAATCAGGTTATTTTTTGTGTTGATCCATCAAAATTTATTGTTGCATCCCTAACCTCACAAACATTAGTGATCCCATCAGCAGCATAAAAATTCTGTGCTATAGTAAATAACCTGCCCCGAATTTAACTCTTTTAACAACATCAACTACCCTGTGGGCACTTTTGCACGCTGATATATTAGAAATTCCGTGCTTATCTGCTAACCCACGGAACTGACAGCTAGTATGCATCCAATACAAAACAATACAGTTCTCGCTTTGAGGTTAGAGCATCACTTTTCTCTTTTGTACGTTGGATATGATGTCCCATATCATGTAGGAAAGATTCCAACGAAACGGGAGTCGAAACAACTTCAGAATACCGCGTAAGTAGTGTCGCTATTGCATTATTGAATTATTTATTTTTGATGCAGGGAACTTCTTTATTAAGTGCGAGTATTTATTAAATACAGTCTTCGTATATAAATACTTATGCGGTATTCTGAAGTATAGCGCGGGACTCATTCGAAACCTTTCATTAAACTTATACAATGATACGAACGTGATATTAATTCTTTCCCGGAGAATTTTACGTATACGTCTTCGTTTGATTAGGCCTAAATTCAATATCTTCGTCTGAGTCATTAGAACTCCTTAATAACATCAAAACTGCTTTAGTTTAATTCTTAATATTATCCAGTTACTCAAAAATTAATTTAATAAGTATTTCTTTATTGTATTGATTCATAATTTGTTGCAATATCAAACTTTACACATCTCCGAGGTATTGTAGAAAATGTGCTAATTTTACAAGTAAAATTCACACGTTTGTAAAATTACTCTTCATTGTGATACAGAACACTTGTAAAGTGAGCAAAATTTAATTTGTAAAGATTTGATCTCCTTTGTAAAGTTCAACATTACAAACAAAGATTGTGAAACAGAAGTTTACAATTTACAAGCAAAGTTTACAATTTACAAAGATTGTAAACATTGTGAAACAGGCCCCTGGACGCTTGGCAGTTTGCAATAAGCGCTTTCATTCATGTTCTGCTTATTAAAGATAATGCATGCTTACGTAACGCTTCAGAAAGAATGATGGTCAACCTTATTGTAATTTAAGGTCGAGATAGCACAGCGAGGATACCTATTATGATTACGTCATCAGACGACTGAGATTCTACAGGTGAACTTGAAACAAAAGTTTCACAAGTCCCAAATATTAGCTAACAAAATGTGGGTGTAAAATAAAATAACAGAAATGATATGCTACTAAGTAGGGGCCGTATTCTGCATACGAAGATAAGGTTAGTTATTCATAGACTATATGGCGTGACATCATATTTGGCGCGTGGCACAGATCGTATCAGGGAACACTTGCATCTTGTTTGTGCTGCAGTTAACATTCTATTCAGTTCACACTTATAGAGTAACGGTTAGCTCGTCTGGCCGCAAAACTAGGTGGCCCGGGTTCGATTCCTGGTTGGGGCAAGTTACCTGGTTGAGGTTTTTCCGGGGTTTTCCCTCAACCCAATATAAGCAAATGCTGGGTAACTACCGGTGCTGGACCCCGGACTCATTTCACCGGCATTATCACCTTCATCTCATTCAGACGCTAAATAACCTAAGATGTTGATAAAGCGTCATAAAATAACCTACTAAAATAAAATAAATAAATAAACATTCTATTCATGATTTAAAACTAGACCTCGAAGACTGTTTAAAATGCATTCTAGTCTTGAAGATTGATACTATGTTTATCTTTCCTACAATTTAAATTATTTGTTCATTTATTTCATTAACTTTATGGTACTGGCAAGGTTAAGGCCATAAGGCCTTGTCTTCAACTCAACCAGTATTAAAATACATAGCAAATATAAATAACATTAATACTGAAAACATTCATTCATATTGTTCTGTCCAAGGGCAGGTCTTTCACTGCAAACACAGCATTCTCCTATCTTTCCTATTTTCTGCCATCCTCTTTGTCTCCTCATCTCGTCACGTGAATGCAAGAACTAGGTAACTCGAAATTTGCGTTTTTTAGTTAGCTACCTCTTTTATAACATAGCAAAAACCGCACAAAATGTGATGCAAGAACTAGATAACTGATCGAACGATACCAGCGACATCTATTTTCCAATATAACAAATAGGTACAAGAAAACGAGACATTTTCCTTAGTGCAATAAATAAGTAAATAGGCAATGTCACAAAATATGAAAAATCAAGTTACCTAGTTCTTGCATTCAGGCGACGATATGATCCATATATCTTAATGTCGTCTATCATCTATCTTCTTCTGCCCCGAACTCTTCTCTCGTTCACCATTCCTTCCAGTGCATCCTTCAGTAGGAAGTTTCTTCTCAGCCAGTGACCCAACCAATTCCTTTTCCTCTTCCTGATCATTTTCAGCATCTCACTCTTTCCAACACAGCTTCATTTCTTATTCTGTCTGTCCACTTCACACGTTCCATTCTTCTCAATATCCACATTTCAAATGCTTCTATTCGCTTCTATTCTCTTCGTCGTAATGTCCATGTTTCTGCCCCATACAATGCCACACTCCACACAAAGTACTTCACTAGTCTCTTCCTTAGTTTTTTTTTTTTTCCAGAGGTCCGCAGAAGATGCTCCATTTTGTATTAAAATCTTCCTCAGCCATTGCTATCCTCCTTTTGACTTCCTGGCAGCAGCTCCTGTTACTGCTTGTAAGTACACTCCCAGTATTTGAAATTGTCCACTTGCTCTACTGCCTCATTTAGAATTCGCAAGTTTATCGTCTGTATTTTTCTTCCTATATTATTATTATTATTATTATTATTATTATTATTATTATTATCATCATCATCATCATCATCATGTCCTTCACATGTTAGGGCCTTGTGGATGCGTTACAGTCTCATGCCAGCGTTTTCGTGGTCTTCCCAAATTTCTCCTTCCTCTTAGTACATAGGCAAGAATTTGTCCAGGCCATCTACTAGGATCCATCCTTTCGACATTTTTCTTCCATTGAAATCTATTTTGTTGAACAAAATGAACTGTAGGATCTATTTTTAGTTCTTTCAGTATGATATCTTCATTTGTACGGTGTTCGAGCAATGAGCATCCCTCCGACCATCTCATAAACCTCATTTCAGCTGCTGTTAGCCTTTTCTCATCAGCTTTTCCGATTGTCCATGTCTCATTGCCGTTAATTCAGAACTAGTCTAGCTAGTGTTTTATAGACTTTTAGCCTCGTGTGTTTTTTAACTTGGGAGGGTTTGAGGAATTATTATTATTATTATTACTTACTTACAAATGGCTTTTAAGGAACCCGAAGGTTCATTGCCGCCCTCACATAAGCCCGTCATCGGTCCCTATCCTGTGCAACATTAATCCAGTCTCTATCATCATTTCCCACCTCCCTCAAATCCATTTTAATATTATCATCCCATCTACTGTACGTCTCGGCCTCCCTAAAAGCCTTTTTCCCTCCGGTCTCCCAACTAACAATCTATGTGCACTCCTGGATTCGCCCATACGTGCTACATGCCCTGCCCATTGCAAACGTCTGGATTTAATGTTGCTAATTATGTCAGGTGAAGAATACAATGCGTGCAGTTCTGTGTTGTGTAACTTTCTCCATTCTCCTGTAACTTATCCCTCTTAGCCCCAAATATTTTCCTAAGAACTTTATTCTCAAACACCCTTAACTTATGTTCCTCTCTCAGAGTGAGAGTCCAAGTTTCACAACCATAAAGAACAACCAGTAATATAACTGTTTTTTTTAATTCTAACTTTCAGATTTTTTGACAGCAGACTAGATGATAAAAGCTTCTCAACCGAATAATAACACGCATTTCCTATATTTATTCTGCGTTTAATTTCCTCCCGAGTGTCATTTATATTTGTTACTGTTGCTCCAAGATATTTGAATTTTTCCACCCCTTCGAAGGATAAATCTCCAATTTTTATATTTCTATTTCGTACAATATTCTGGTCACGAGACATAATCATATACTTTGTCTTTTCAGGATTTACTTCCAAACCGATCGCTTTACTTGCTTCAAGTAAAATTTCTGTGTTTTCCCTAAACGTTTGTGGATTTTCTCCTAACATATTCACGTCATCCGCATAGACAAGAATCTGATGTAACCCGTTCAATTCCAAACCCTGCCTGTTATCCTGAACTTTCCTAATGGCATATTCTAAAGCGAAGTAAAAAAATAAAGGTGATAGTGCATCTCCCTGCTTTAGCCCGCAGTGAATTGGAAAAGCATCATATAGAAACTGACCTATACGGACTCTGCTGTATGTTTCACTGAGACACATTTTAATTAATCGAACTAGTTTCTTGGGAATACCAAATTAAATAAGAATATCATATAATACTTCCCTCTTAACCGAGTCATATGCCTTTTTGAAATCTATGAATAACTGCTCCCATTTTTTCTCCATTATATTATTATTATTATTATTTATTATTATTATTATTATTATTATTATTATTATTATTATTATTATGCCTATTATTATTATTGTAGGGAGCAACAATATCTTGGAGCAACAGTAACAAATATAAATGACACTCGTGAGGAAATTAGAGGCAGAATAAATATGGGAAATGCGTGTTATTCGGTTGAGAAGCTTTTATCATCTAGTCTGCTGTCAAAAAATCTGAAAGTTAGAATTTATAAAACAGTTATATTACCGGTTGTTCTGTATGGTTGTGAAACTTGGACTCTCACTCTGAGAGAGGAACATAGGTTAAAGGTGTTTGAGAATAAGGTGCTTAGGAAAATATTTGGGGCTAAGCGGGATGAAGTTACAGGAGAATGGAGAAAATTACACAACGCAGAACTGCACGCATTGTATTCTTCATCTGACATAATTAGGAACATTAAATCCAGACGTTTGAGATGGGCAGGGCATGTAGCACGTATGGGCGAATCCAGAAATGCATATAGAGTGTTAGTTGGGAGACAGGATGGAAAAAGACCTTTAGGGAGGCCGAGACGTAGATGGGAAGATAATATTAAAATGGATTTGAGGGAGGTGGGATATGATGATAGAGACTGGATTAATGTTGCACAGGATAGGGACCGATGGCGGGCTTGTGTGAGGGCGGCAATTAACCTTCGGGTTCCTTAAAAGCCATTTGTGAGGTAGTAAGTATTATTATTATTATTATTATTAATATTATTATTAATAATAATAGCTTTATTTCACCGTGCCTTTTGGAAATATGATACTGTTTATACGATTATTGGTAATTAATATTGTTTATGAGTGTATGATATGGTGAAAGAAATATGTAGGTCTATCACAAAATTTTCAAGATGTTATACTCACATGTTTAACCATAAGTACAATATTTTATTTATTTTTCATGAAAATTTTGAAAAAAATTCGCCAAATGAACCTGCCCCCATTTTTATTGGTTCATTTTACGACTCTTCATCAACTGTTGTTATATAGTGTCTGAATGAGATGAAGGTGATAATTCCGGCGAAATGGGTTTATAGTCCAGCGTCGAAAGTTACCCAACATTTGCTCTTAATGGGTTGAGGGAAAACCCCGAAAAAAAAACATCAACTAGGTAATTTGTTCCAACCAGGATTTTAATCCGGATCCCTTGTTTTACTGTTAGGCATGCTAACCGTTACTCTACAGCGGTGGACTTGACCTCTTTTATAACCAATAACTTTTGAAGAAGGCACATTTCTTCATTGACTAAATCGCAGATGTCCACCACTACATAAATGTTATCTAATGCATTTTGAACGGTTCACAATCTTCTATCTTCTTATGGCCCGATTGTATAAACCATTTAATCTTAGATCAGAGGTTAAATTGATCCTTGTTTCAGCTGAACTTGGAATTTTGTGTTGTATAAAGTCTAATCTGAGATTAATTTGTCTCAAACTAAAGTTAACTTTGACTGAAGAAATTTCTCCGATTAAGTTAGATGATCCAAGTTCAGTTATTTCTTTTCTGTTTGAAATATACGAGTGACAGATTGTGCAAATAAAATATCCATTATTATTAATATCAATAGATATGATAGGTACATATATATATATATATATATATATATATATATATATATATATATATATTTTCTTTCAATTTCTTGCCTTAATACACAAACAATCTTATATTTTATAAGGCTCTATCGTGTTCAGCAGTATCAAATAACATAACCTATAATTATATTATGTTTATAACAACCATTAATTATTAATGGATATGATAGGTAGGCCTACATTCATAAATTTTCAATTTGCTGTATTACTAAACGAAAATTGTCGTTTTATAAAGCTTTATTATGTTTAGCAGCATCAAACACCATAACATGATAACAACTCGGAGAACAGTCAACCTTCTTCTTATTGTCCGCCATTATTTACAATGCACAAAAAACTAGTGTCTCCAACAGAGTATACGGAAAGTCGCCAAAAAATAGTTGTAAAGTCGCTAGATTTCTCATTATCAACAAAGAAAGATTAAATTTTGTCACTATTGGGATGCTAAAAAGGTCACTAAATCTCTATTTAAGCAATATAAAAGTTAAAAGAAATTTTTGTTGAAAAAGAGTTAAAGTCGCTATATTGGCAACACTGAACAAACCTGTATAACATGGTCCGCGCATCATGTATTTCATCTGTTTATGCGATGTTGCCAGATCCTTTTCACGTGAACTTAGATTGCATTTGAACCAAGATAATTTGATCGCAGAAAAGTTTTATACAATAGAAGAAATGTCTGAACTCGGTTCACTTTTCGATCTACGATCAAAGTTGATCTTTAGTCAGGGAGTTTTATACAATTGGGCCTATGTGTTGTAAAAATCTTCCGGTGGAATCCGTCGCAATAGGAGTAACAGTAGTGGCAACATTTGAAAGACGAAAAGAGTGAATGAAGACTAGTAGGCATGGATAAAGAAGCAGTGTAATATTATCTGTGATAGCGCCTGAACTTGCTTTCGTCAATCTCTACAATTTTCGTGAGATGTGCGGTCATACATTTCACAGAGGATTAATCCAGGTCTCTGAAGAGGCGCGTGAGTAGAATTGCATAGGCGCAATCTCCGTATCACTGTTACCTCCTCGACCGATGGTGAGATGATTGTGAGTGTCGTGACACGAAAGTCAGGGATTACCGCTGGCAACGGCTTTTGAGTGGCAGAATTTTATTCACGATACGAGAAATGCCATGGCGACACAGAAAGCATGTGGGAAATATAACTCCGGGCTTCCAGAATATGCATGCAGGACTTCACTGTAGAAGTAACCCCACTAACCGATTCTGTTTAATATGTGTGTGTTTGTATATACAGTGTTTGCCTACAGAGAGAGCAAAAGAACGTGTTTTTTTAATAAAGACAATTAAGGTATATACATTATAACAGAAAGGGCTTGGAATTGAACGGGTTACATCAGCTGCTTGTCTATGCGGATGACGTGAATATGTTAGGAGAAAAACCACAAACGATCAGGGAAAACACGGGAATTTTACTGGAAGCAAGTAAAAGAGATAGGTTTGGAAGTAAATCCTGAAAAGACAAAGTATATGATTATGTCTCGTGACGGGAATATTGTACGAAACGGAAATATAAAAATTGGAGATTTATCTTTTGAAGAGGTGGAGAAGTTCAAATAGCTTGGAGCAACAGTAACAAATATAAATGATACTCGGGAGGAAATTAAACACAGAATAAATATGGGAAATGCCTGTTATTACTCTGTTGAGAAGCTTTTATCATCCAGTCTGCTGTCAAAAAATCTGAAAGTTAGAATTTATAAAACAGTTATATTACCGGTTGTTCTTTATGGTTGTGAAACTTGGACTCTCACTTTGAGAGAGGAACATAGGTTAAGGGTGTTTGAGAATAAGGTGCTTAGGAAAATATTTGGGGCTAAGAGGGATGAAGTTACAGGAGAATGGAGAAAGTTACACAACACAGAACTGCACGCATTGTATTCTTCACCTGACATAATTAGGAACATTAAATCGAGACGTTTGAGATGAGCAGGGCATGTAGCACGTATGGGCGAATCCAGAAATGCATATAGAATGTTAGTTGGGAGGCTGGAGGGAAAAAGACCTTTAGGGAGGTCGAGACGTAGATGGGAAGATAATATTAAAATGGGTTTGAGGGAGATGGGATATGATGATAGAGAATGGCTTAATCTTGCTCAGGATAGGGACCAATGCCTGGCTTATGTGAAGGCGGCAATGAACCTCCGGTTCCTTAAAAGCCAGTAAGTAAGTAAGATATATACATTATACAGAGTTTATCACATACGACGCAATCGCCTACCGACATCTCTCACGGCACTTCTACCGCATACGTCTTGCATAGTTGCCGCGTCAAGACCCGGCTTGTCTCCCTGAACAGTATGAATGATATTATTATTATTATTATTATTATTATTATTATTATTATTATTATTATTATTCCGTTTTTCATTTTATAAGCAACTATTATTACTGTCTATTGTAATTGGGGCTTTGGCTTCTTGTTATAGATAAATAAATTATTATCATTATTATTATTAGGCTTATTATTATTAGTAGTAGTAGTAGTAGTAGTAGTAGTAGTAGTAGCAGCAGCAGCAGCAGTAGCAGCAGTAGCAGTAGCATTTCGAATGAAATACCTGCCCTTGGACAAAACACTATGAAAGAATTTTTATTATTTTTTTGTTTCATTTTATATTATAAGCAAGTATCATTACTGACTATTGTAATTGAGGCTTTGGCTTCTTGTTAAGATAAATAAATTATTGTCATTATTATCAGGCCTATTTTCATTAGTAGTAGTAGTAGTAGTAGTAGTAGTAGTAGTAGTAGTAGTAGTATGCCTTGACCAACACTACTTCCGACTTGACAGCTTATAGAGAAGGGGGAGCAATGTTGTCATGTTGCCCATCTGTCGTGTAAGCGAGCGCGCTGCCGATAGAGTGCAGTAATGAACGGCTGACATGAACACATACATTCCTAACCAATTTGTTGAATACTAGCCATTAAAATTTGTGTACATTATTTTTTTATTAGCCTATAGTAATAATAATAATAATAATAATAATAATAATAATAATAATAATAATAATTGGTGGTAGTAGTAGTAGTAGTAGTAGTAGTAGTAGTAGTAGTAGTAGTAGTAGTAGTAGTAGTACCGGTATTCTTCAATGTAAATACCGTTAGAAAAGCGTCGAAAGGACTGTAAACTGTAAAAACAGTTTTAATTTAATACGAAGCCTCTCCTTTTATGAGTGTCGGTATTCTTCAATGTAATATTGTTAGAAAAAATTGTAAGATTTAAAAGCATTTATAATTAAAAATCTGCACGGCCTTTTTCTTTTCAAATATTGGTAACAGTGCTCTTATTAATTTTAACACAAGCAACAGTTCTCATTACGACTTGCGCCAAAGGTAAAAGAGGCCCGCCATTATCTTTTCTCCTGTCAAAATACTCTCTTACATTACACACCATCTCTCGCGCTTGACTGTTTAACGGGACACCTTGTCCAATATTCTTTATTCTCCGCCTGACTTTCCTTCCTTCCGACATTGCACAAGTCATCTGTTTAAAAACTCTAGCACTCCACCAATGATAACGAAGATAATAGTGTAATATAATTTAAACACAATAATTATCGATACA